>JAFHLA010000033.1:0-103939 GCA_021432705.1 Caranx ignobilis | reverse complement strand
CCATTTTCGGACATTTATTTTTTAACCCGACACAATGTACCTCAAAAGCTGGATGCTGGATGGTTCATTATGATGTTAGGTGTTTTCTTTCATGAAAATGAGCCATGAGAGCAAGCTGTTGGAAAGTTAGTGATGCTGCACAGTGACACGTGACAGTATCACAGAAAGCTGCGTCGCTCAAATGGGATGACATTCGGTTGCGCCGTGAGGGCGATACCTTCATGGCTTCTGTTGAGAAAAAAAACAAAAAAAAACAAACTGAGCTCTGTACAGATAGAGAGAGTGAGAAGGGAGTGTCCACCACTTGGAAAGTACCCAGACTTAAAGACAACAGGTGCAGACTTCAGGGTGACAGGGCTCATTAAAAGATACCAAAGCAAATTTATTAGCCAGTTTATCAAAAATAACTGTCAGATAAAGCAGTGTGCAATGTGTTAGTAGTTACTGATCACTTCACTCGATATGCACAAGTAATGCACAAAGCAATGTCAAAGTGCCATGCCTGGAATCTAATCTCTGTACTCCTTTCTCCAAACAGTGGTTCATCTCATATTTTGATGTGGTGAGGGACCAGCTGAAAACGGCAAAGAGGTTCAGGAAGACGCCAGAGGGAGACAAGGTGGAAGAAAACCCCCAGGAGAGGTTTTTCCTGTCTGGGATGCCCATTTATAACTGCTAAAATGACACCACCCGCCTCCACAAGAAGTAAGTAATGTGATTTCTTCCAGAGCTGCTGCTCAATATCTATCCTTGTCATCATTAACATTTTACTCTTCATTTTCATCTTAGACACAATGTGCAACAGGTGACCAGCCAGGGGGCAAGGTGGGTGTTCCGCCAAGAAGTTACCAGAGGTGGACAAGTCCCTTGTGGCGGATTACCTCACTCACTCAACAGCCACTGCAGAGAAGCACTATTGTATTAAAAAGGGAGCCAGCTTGCTGAATGGGTTGGAAGTAATCCACCAGCTGGGATCTGACTCAAGGTAAGCACATCAGCTGTTATGAAAACATTGTGCACACAGTGGATCTTAACTATCTTATCTTATCTTATCTTATCTGCATATCAGGCTGATGTAACAGCCTGGCTCTTACAGCCACGACAAAAAGAGGGGGAGACGCGCTGTGAGTGCAATTAAAATATTGTTTATTTAACAAAAGAAAAAGATTCATCAAAAATAGTAATTCGTGGAGTGTGAATGTCAGTGGATAGGCATGTGAAGCATGTTGGATGTGTGGAGTGGATGTGTGAAAGTGTTGTAGGGTGCGTTAAGTAAAACAACAGAAGAATCTACGTCCACTGCATCGCCGTCGGGGTGCCTGCAGCTTCTCAGCCTGGCTTTTATAACACTGGTGAACACCAGGCCCAGGTGTCACCAGCAGGCCTTAAACAACAGGGCGTGACCAGCCCGTAATGCAGCTCCACCACTGGGGTCGCCCCACTGAACATTAACCTAATGCTGCGTTTCTTGTATTTAGTGGAGAATCCAGAGAGGATGCACCCAGCACATCTGGGAAAACCAAAACTTCCAGATTGTCAAAAAGTCACTCAGTAATTCATTACTACAGCCAATGCAAACGTTTTTTTGTTTCCATCATTATCGCTTGGTGTTTACTACGGGTTTACACTTTGTGAACATGATCATCTGGTCGTAGCTGACCTGTTTATAACGTAGTGTTCACTCTTTATGCCAGAACATGTAACTCTAACTAAAACTTGATTCTTTCCTACATTTCTGTTTTTGTTTTTTTTTGTAATATATTTTATTGATTTTAAATAAACAACATACATGATTTGCACATCATAAAACATACAGAAAGAGGAAAAAAAAGTTTACAAGGGGACTATACTGAGAAAAGGAAAGGGGTTTTCTTTTATCCATTGAAACAGAACACATCTCCTCGCCAAAAGTTTCTTTTCTACATTTCTGTTTTGCATCAAGACTAAACGAACAAGATAGAATGTCTTGATTTTACAGCTGCTCATTGGTGTGTCTTTGAACTTTGAACACAGCCAAGCGAGCAGTTTTCCCCTGCTTCCAGGCTTTATGCTAAGCAGAGACACTTCCTGGCTCAACTTGGTTATGTTTTCCCTGTCGAGTACTCTTTAACAGTAAAGCTGTGTCTGGTCGGACATTAATTACCCTCCTGTTTCTGTATCGGATGGACATATGTCATATATCTAATCACAACGTAACATCAAATACATAAAATAAAGTCAACACAACAAAAACAAACACACAAAAAGAGCAGTTGAGATGGTCTCTGCGAGCAGCCATCGATGTCACAGCTCTCCGTGGTGACCGCCAAATGTTGACAACGGTCCTGAGAGTTCACTGGACCGGACGTACGTCATCATCTCTGTGTCTGCGCGTGGAGCCTGCTATGGTAAAACATCAATTCTTTAAACCGAAACACTGAGCGAGCAGTTTGTGTGGTTAAATATGTGTAATCTATGTGTTGTGATAAAAGTTATCTTTAAGAGTCTTGTCGTAGCTCGCGAGAAGATTTACTTTATGACAATGAACTACTTCATTCGAAACGATGCTAATAGCTAATGCTAGCAGCTAGTAGTTAATTGGTCAAGTGCAGGTGCTAAAGCTAAAGGCCGCACCCGTAATCAGGAGCTCAGGTGTGTGTGTGTTGTGTGTGCGGGGCGCGCTACCTGTGAACTGAGGCAGACACGGAATCAGTAACGTAAAAGCTGGCCTTTACTGTTAATGTAGCACTTCAGGTAAATTAAATGAAGTGAAAGCTTGATTTAATGGACCGGGGGGAATCAGGTGCTTTGTGGCAGAGCTCACCAAAACACTGGTCTGTTCAGGTCTTTGCGGGAGGGTGGACCACCACAGGTCAGACTCATGATCCATGTGGAGCAAAGCCAAAATGGCTTTAGTGACTCTGTTGATTATTGTTATTGATTTGGCAACAGACGGTGTCTGTCATCCCTAAACATGTTAACTGAACACAGCTTGGTTTCAGAGTACAAATACAAATCGTCTGAGTTTTGACCTTGAAAAGTTGAACCATCCAAAGTGTTTATCGTGTCCCTTGATACTAAAAAGCTTCAGTGGTGAACATGGCCAAACTAAATCAATGGACTAAACAGCAGCAAAGCCTATCATTAAATCTGTTGATGAAAATGACTAATGGATCCGTCTTGTTGCACCACAACTGTCAGGAAGAACCTTTGGACAACTCACCCGAGCATCTGGAATCCACAGGGAGCCAGCAGCTTTCACCGCCTCCACCTCATTCCTTCATCTTGAAAAAGAGAGAGAGCAGCTCTTCTAACCCTCCCAGTGCAGACACTAACAGCCTGTCTTTGCCTCTTACACCATCACCTGTGATGACAGAAGAGCAGAGGAAAACATCACTTGAAGGACCCGACATGAATATCAGCCAGTCTTCCGTCAAACCTGAGAACCCAAGCGACGACTGGACGGTCCAGGGGGACCAGTGGTCCTTCACCCCTCCAGAGTTGGTGTTGGAGGACACACAAGCTCAAGGTTACAGCAGGGTAAGTCAACAAATACCTGAGAGCCTGTTCCTCTTCTGCTGTTAATTTTTGTAGAAAACCTTTGTGTAGAAACCAGTTTGTCTGGTCTGTGACTAAAGATTTGTTTGGTTTTTTTAATGTCTTGATGTCAGTGACCATGTATGTACTGAAACCAGGAAATAAAGTTGTGATTATAGAATAATCATGAAGCCACTGAAGACTGTCGTGTCTTATACAGTGGCAAGAAAAAGTGAATGTGAACCCTTTGGACTTTCTTAGTTTTCTGCATTAATTGGTCTTTTAATGTGATCCCATCTACATCTAAGTCACAGGTCTAAACAAACACAATGTGCTTAACCTAGTGCCACACAAAACAATTGTAATATTTCATGTCTTTATTGAACATCACCATTAAACATTCACGGTGCAGGTGGAAAAAGTGAACCCTTGGGTTTAACAACTGGTTGAACCTCCTTTGGCAGCAATAACCTCAACCAAACGTTTCCTGTAGTTGCAGATCAGAACGGCCTCAGCTCAGCCATGTTCCTAGGATGTCTGGTGTGAATGGCTCTCTTGAGGTCATTCCATATCATCCCTATTGGATTCAGGTCTGGGCTCTGACTGGGCCTCTCCGAAAGGTGGATTTTCTATTTTTTGAAGCTACTCTAGATTATCTAGACAGTGGATTTACTTCAGTGTTTAGGGTCATTGTCCTGCTGCATCACACAACTTCTACTGAGCTTCAGCTGGTGGACAGCCACCCTGACATTGTCCTGTAGGAAGCCTCGATAAACTTTGGAAGTCACTTTGCCCTCGATCATGGTAATCTGTGCAGGCCCAGAGGCAGGAGAGCAGTCCCAAACCATGATGCTCCCTCCACAGTACTTCACCTTTGAGATGATGTTTACATGCTGCTATGCAGTGCCCTTTCTACACCATACATACAAAAAAAAAAATACAAATCAATAACAAATACAAAAAAGTAAATCTTAGTTTCATCAGTCCACAAAACATTTTCCCATTAGGGTTGTGGTGAGGCAAACTTCAGGCCTGCAATGGAAAGCAAAGCAGTTAATGCAGAAAACTAGGAAATTCTAAAGGCTTCACAGAGTTTTTCTTGCCACTGCATGTTTGTTAAATGTTTTTGGGATGTTTCCACTCTCTGTTTTCAGTGTGTTGTGCTAAAAGGAGAGGATTCACCCAAGGCTTGTGTTGCACAGGAAGATCTGGAGACAACCCCTCAGGACAACTTGTTTCAACCGAGGAGAGTACTGTTCCTGGGAGCGGAACCTGTGCGCACCAGCAGCAGCTACAGTCCAGTGGAGGAGGAGGAGGCCCTGTGGCAGGTGTTGCTCACCGAGGACATGGTGTGGGGGGCATTTGGATGCCACCCTCACTTTGCCAAAGAGTACTCGAATGTCCATGCAGGCAACATAATAATGGCCATGAGACATCCTAAAGTTGTGGCCTTTGGTGAGATGGGTCTGGACTACTGTATCAAAAACACAACCAGCACCCACATACAGAAAGAGGTGAGCTCTCATGTGTCCAGTGAGTTTGTCTGGGATCAAAACAACATTCATTTATCAATTAAAAATGATGTCAAACAATAATAATAAATGGAGTGACAGTTCTGTTGTTGAGGTGTTTGAGCGTCAGCTGCGTTTGGCCGTGGCCATGGGGAAGCCTCTTCTTCATGAAGAAGTGTATTCCCAGGGATTATAAAATCCACAGGCGCATGTGTGTGTGTGTGTGTGTGGAGGAGGAGGACAGTATAATCATTCATGACACTTTCTTCCATAACAGCTGTGATATTTAAAAATAAATATCTTGATTTTGATACCAGTGTATTTATCATTTTCATTGTTCAAGTCCATCACTCCTGTGCTGCCCAGCACAGTCCACTTCTGTATGATACCATGATGATGTACAGACCCTTTTCTGCACTTTCGGTATCAGGATAATTTTGCATTTTCCCTCCAAACCCTTAAAATCTTGAGGATTTGAACTTTCACTGATCCTCTAAGTGGAAACTGTTGCATGTCTAATCTGTGAGTTACCCTCTTGATTACTTTTCCAGACACTGTTTCACCAAAAGTTATCCAGTGATCGAGCCTTTCCTGACAGAGTTCCCCAACCTGTACGTGGGCTTCACGGCCTTGATCACCTACTCCCAGGCCACTGAGGCCCGAGACGCCGCTCCTAAGATCCCTCTGAACCGCATCATGTTGGAGACAGATGCTCCTTTTTTCCTGCCAGCACAGGTACATTGAACCAAATAACCAGACAAACCAAACCAGATCTGAGGTCACTCTGTGTTGAGCTGAGCTGAACTTTCCTGCTGCGCTGACGTCAGATCGGTATCAGAACATTATATCACACAGCTCTTCTCCTAAGACTGATGAACATCTGAGAAGTGATAAACATTTGTTTTACATCAAAATAAAAGCAAGATGTCTTGCTCTTTATTAACAGTTGAGAGAAGGTGTCTGCCGGTTCTCTCATCCTGGAATGGGCATCCACACTCTGCAGGAGCTGAGCCTGCTGAAGGAGGAAGACATGTCCACGGTCCTCAGCACCATCAGAAACAACACCAGGCAGATCTACAGCATATGATGGCCAGAGGTGAGGGATTAAAAAGTGGCCAAAAAGTAAAGACACCACCAGTTCACCTGCAGCTGATTTGAGATGTCAGATGTTTTATGCAGCGTCCTGTTTTAGGTGTGTCAGTCCTCCCTGTTGAGATGTTGGAGGATGGAGGACTAGACTTTTTTTTTTTTTTTTTTAAACATCATGGAGGATTTGCATCTTGAAAAGAAAAGACCAGACTGAAACAAAAATGTCTCTGGCCTGATTATTGTTCATCTGTTCATAGTTTATGTTGTGTTTCATCATAGAAATTCATTCTACAGAAGTACTTCTGTGTTCTCTCTGTGCTGCTCTGCCTTGCTCTCATTTGTCTGGACATTTGCCTTGTTTGGTCGACATGTCGTTGTGTGAGAGCAGACGTATTAAAAGCCTTGAACCCTGCGTGTCTATTCCGTCACTGAGGTTTTGAGAATTTAAAAGGAAGAGAATAAAATATGGTGCGTATCATACTGAAGTGAAGACCTGTGGTGCTCTGAGCAGAGCTGACTCTTTATTGAAGGAAGGCAGAGGCTGTGAGACCGCTCCATTAATCTGCTGCTTCCATAGCACTGTGCTCATCACACACATTTGGCTTGAGTGCTTTTTATTTTGAAACTGATTATCCCGCCTTCCCTATGACATGTTTTGGTGGTTGTGGGGAGGGGGTGGAAGCACATGCTGCCTCTGTGTTTCCCAGCAGATGTTGGATGAACTCCTGCAGCATCACACCGTGCTTCTCAAGGTCCTTAGTTGTCATGGTGATGGCAATTTCAAAGGGGGCACTTACCTGCTCGGAGGAGAGGACGTCACACCCATCACCTCCACCACAGCACACCACCTATTCTCTATGAAAACCTGCAACTTTATGGTCGTCATCCACTCACTGTGATGTGGGTGTCTTCTGTGGGCTGAGCAGACTCCTCCAGGACCTGATGGCCCACTCTGGAAGATTTGCCCCTGTTCTGTTAAACCCAGAAAACAGTCTAGTGTTTTAACCAAATCAGCTTTAAAGTATAGGACAGTAGATGAAACTGTCAGGTAAAAAGTAAACACAAAGAAACACCATACAACCTCTCATTCCATCGGGTAATTATACATTATTACGTCATGCATTTCCATGGCATGACAGGAAAAAAAAAGTGAACTTTACTGTGTAAGCTCATCAATAAATCAAGTAGACGTGATTTATCTCCTGGCGCTGACAACAAACAATGGTCACACGAAACGTTGGAGCAGCAAGCTACAGGGTCAAAAGGTCAAAATTGGGATCTGATGCTGACTCTGTGACGCACTGTTGGGGAGCTGCTGGCTTAACACCTTTATGTACCTTTCATCCTCTGGCATACAGATTCAAAAATGTATGAAATACAATAGTAACAGGTGTTTGTGCTGTCTTATCTTGGCAGCGCTGGACTGTTCAATTGTTGAAGTTGATAACACAGTGGACATTTCTCTGTTGTGACCTGTCGATCACCTAATGTGTTCATAACTACTCCTGTAATCACCTATGGAGATCCTATTAACAGCAGCGGAGGAATGGCCACTATCACATTGCTGTCCACTGCATCCTGAAAAGGGTCCATTAAGAAGCTCCAAGGGTTCAAGCACGTTGGAGGTGTTGGTGCCCATCAACATCTCCGCTTAAGTGTTTTCCTGTTAGACCAGCAACCTCCAAACCTGTTAGCTTGTAGCTGGTGACTGATGTTCTTGAGCCCATGGTTCGTAGGTTGATCTGAGCCTTTCTTCCACTGAAGTTCAGCATCTTCATCAGATTTTCAGAACAAAATGTAGCTGTACTGCCTGGGTCAAGAAATGCATATGTTTGAATAACTTTGTCTCCTCCTCTGGACTTCACCTGCACTGGTGAGGTGGACATGGAGTCCCATCACTGTCCCCGGCCCCTGCATGACCACATACTTGTAGAGAAACCTATGTACTGCTCACTAATGGTTCCTTGGGCTGTTTGGATTCATGTTGATCTGTGTTTGACCTCACCTTTTGGTTAATGTGGAGAATGCTGGGATGGTTTTGGCTGCACACCTTAGAAGCCATGAGCCTATTGCAGTCTTTGCTTCGTGGTGACAACTGCGTCTAATAGAGTAACCAATGGGAAGTAAAGGAAGCAGACCTAGAAACCCAAATGGGCCCTTGGTTGTGCAAATGACAGCTAAGCTTGGATCGGAAAGCGTTAAGTGGTTGTCCGGGTGGAAAAATGACCATGGGTTTCCTGAAGGGTATAAGATAATGACAAATATTAAGAGAAAATTGGAGAAAGAAAAGGAAAGTCAAATCAGAATGTTATGAATAAGTTATAATTTGATGCTATATTTAAGCTATGATTTGATACTATATGCATTATTTAGTAATGTTTCAATTGACTGTGATTTGACATCATGTATGCACTGTTCTGGTACAAATAGATGATCTGACACTGTGTGCTCTGTCCTGTGCTTGAACGCACATAACCTGATGAGTGTCCCTACGACACCAGATAGCGGTGACTCTCACCTGATAAGCAAGTACAAGATGTAACTGTAGTGTCTTCTGTCTCTGTCAGCTAGGTCTGTTGCAATAGATACACGCCTGACTCACAGCAGATTCACACACACATACTTAACACATATTCTGCACACACATCATAAACCAAGAGTGGACAGCATCATCTGACTCATCACACTCTATCATAAAGTCCAACCTCTGCATCGGGCAGGACCAGCCCAAGAAGATATTGTGAATTATAAATATGAATTGTTTTCTCAAAGCTGTGTTCGTTTTTGGCTGAGATCCTGACCGAGCTCCGTCACTACGCACCCAGCGCTGCTGTACTTTACCTGTGACCTGAATAAATTCTTCGTCTGTGAACTGAAGATTTCTTCGGTTTGTTCTTGGGCTTCCAATAAAAGAACCGATTCTAACAATTTGGTGCCGTGACCCGGATTGGTTGACTCTGAGACCGTGTCCAGATTGAGGACCGCCGAAGTGGATTGGAGGAAAGCTTTTTCCAGACAATTTTAAAGCCGGCTACAAAAAGGGTAAGCAGAAAACCTTTTTCTACCAGAATTTCTGCATATTGGACACACTAAATTAAATTGTCTGAATAAGGTAATCCTCTGATTGCTAAAATTATACTTAATTTCTACCAAGAAGTGAATTACTGGTTTTTTAATACTGAATGGTCACATGTAAAGTATAAAAACACATAGTCTCACGTGAGGGAAAGAGAATAAGTGTCCTAGTCTGTTTTGAATTCGGCCAAATAAAAGACGTAAAATTCATCATATGAATGAATAACCACTGAGGGTTGTCTTCTTAATTGTGTAAGGACATTAAAATACCGAGGACGCTCGATGCCGGTCTATTCTAAATAGGCAGATGCTGGTTTGTTGTTAATAAGCCGATGCCACCGGGGGTGATGCCGAGAAAAGCCCGATGCCGAGAAGTGCTCGATGCCGGTTTATCTTGTTGTGAATAAGCTGATGCCACGTAAGGTGAAGACTCCTGTAGAGCGGGAGTAGTTCCTGAGAGTCATTGAAAAAAAAAAAAAACTCTTCATGAGGACACAGGGACAAGTTTGTTATTTTTCATACAAATGTGGGGTGGTTTCCTACTTGATTGATATTTTCACTGTGCTGGTGTATGTGTATCGAGCAGTTGAGACTGATCGAGAATTCCTGCATCCACACAGATCTCAAGTAGTTCTGTAAAACGGGGGTTGGTATAGGATATAAAGGGATTATTAGCTAGAGTGTTGCGGAACCTGGTGAATTAAAACGAGTAATTAAGACTGGGAATACCCCCAGCGGTCAAGCGCACAGAGTACTAGACCCTGTGTAGAAGCTTCTTGACCGGGTCCTCACTCGGTCATTGTGACATTCACCTTCATCCGACGACGCGTGTTGAACCACTTAACCCTCTAAGCGCCAAAGTCGCAAAATTGCGACAAGCAACATTGTTGAATAAAACAGGCTGTATCTATAAATGTGGTGCCGAATCTTGTTACTACTTTTCACCAGGAGATGGCGGACATGTGTGCCTGTAATCTGAGCAGCATTTGTGGGCGTGGTTCTATTCAAAATTTTGGAGTAAAAAGAGTTTGTAAAACACCCTCCGGCGCAGAGACGCGGCGGCGAAGTAGTGGTAGTAGTACTGAGCGTAGCGAGAGCAGAGCAGAGCGAAATAGTGTTTTTACATTTACTCACGATGCCGAGAGGTCGGTTTACCGTCGACGAAGTACTTCGTCAGGTACTGGCTGACTCCGATTCGGAGGAGGAAGACATGCAGTTGTCCAGTGAAGCAGAAACTGACATTAGTTGTGACGGCGAGTCCGCGCGCCATAGTCCACAAGCAGCACATGGTATAGCGGATGCTTCACCTCAGCGTGGCCGGGGTGGAAGCATTCTGCGAACGCCAAGCAGGGGACGTGGTCAAGGTGGCAGGGGGGCTCATAACACCGCAAATGTGGGTGAATGTAGCGGGGATGAAAACAACCACGGTTGTCTTGGCAGACGCGGGAGAAGCCGCGGGAAAAAAACATACCGCCAATAGTGGCGGAGGTAGCGGTCACTGCCGCAGCGTAAATCACGGCGGCGATGATAATGATGATGATGGCTGGCAGTTCTTGAGAGAAGAGGAAGACTATCAAAAGTGGATCCGAAATTTTGATGAGCCTGTTGGTTATTGTGGAGATGATCTGACAAATTCTGAGCCCATTGATTTCATCTCTCTTTTTCTGAATGATGAATTCTGGAGCCTCATCACCAATGAAACAAACAGATATGCCCACCAGTTCTTTGAAAGGGAAATTTTGAAACAACACTCCAGATTTCATGACTGGTATGATGTGACTGTCCCTGAAATGAAAGCTTTCATGTCACTTGTGCATGGGGCTTGTGGAAAAAGCTGAAATTGAGGACTACTGGGCAGGTTTTTGGCCAACTTATACACCTGGCTTTGGCAAAGTGATGGCGAGAAACAGATTTGAAAACATTCTTTCTTTCCTTCACTTTGTAAATAATGATGACCGCATTGAGAGGGGCCAGCCAGGTCATGATAGACTCTTCAAAGTGCGTCCCATAATTGATTTGATCATTCCTCGTTTTGCTGCTGTGTATGGTCCACTCAAGGAACTTTCCTTGGATGAAATGACCATTGCATTCAAGGGAAGGTCAACACTGAAACTGTACAACCCCAAAAAACCTGACAAATATGGCTATAAAGCATTTGTCTTGAGTGAGGCCAGCTCAGGTTATGTATTAGAGTGGTGCATCTACAATGGCCAAAATACAAGCGATGAGGACAATTTAGGGGCAACACACCGTATTGTCCGTCAGCTGCTTGCCCGGCACACTGGGAAAGGGCATGAGGTGTACATGGACAGCTACTACACATCACCAGCCTTAGCTAGTGAGTTAGCTGCTAAAGACACCGGAATGTGTGGGACAGTGAACTGCAACAGGAGAGGGATGCCAAAGGGGCTGAAACCAGCCCAGTTGCCTCTGAGAAGGGGAGATGACCCAGTGTTCATGCGGCATGATAAACTGCTGGCTTGTGCTTGGCATGACACAAAGCGTCTCACTCTGCTGTCCACCATTCATGGCAACACAGTCACCCAAAAACGGATCCGGACAAAGGAAAATGTGACTGGGTTCCGTCAAATTATAAAACCAGTGTGTGTGGACAGTTACAACTCCTTTATGGGAGGAGTTGATACATCTGATCAACGGATGAAAACATACCTGTTTCCACACAGATCCAGGAAATGGTACAACCGCATTTTTGATGCGGTTCTGAGCATCAGTGTGGTCAATGCGCACATCATTTACACACATTGTAGTCCTGGTCCACACAAACCACTGAAGGCCTTTATTCAGGACATTATAACATCTTGGCTTGAGGGCTTCTCCAAAAAGGAAAGCAAAAAAGGAGGACGGCCTTCAATGCAGCAGGGAGAAATGCCACAGAGGCTTACTGAACGACACTGGCTCTGCAACACAGACGAACGTCCAGATTGTGTTGTCTGTTCAGATCGCACCCGCCCGAAAGGCCGTCGACAGACACAGTTCAGGTGCCGTCAGTGTGGAGTAGGTCTTTGTGCTGTGCCTTGCAATGAAAGATACCACACACTGAAAAACTACAAGCAGTGCCATCTTGATCATTGAAGGTCTTTGAAAATAATACAATTCCATATGGCCGCCGACCAGTGCTAAAAGATTATACAAATTGGATCAGTGAATTGATTTCTATCCCAAATTGTGTTTCATACTAAAGATATTTCACATTGACTGTTGACGGTATTCCCTTATCTCAAACCGCTCTCAAACTACAGCCTTTTGAAATCTTTATAAGAAAATTGACATTTTCCAATATGGCCGCCACCTGTTGATGTCACAATATGCAAATTAGATGACAATTTACTTCCAATTTACTTCCAGCCCAAATTTTGCTTCAAACTCAAGATATTCCTCAATTACAGCATGCCCTTATCTCAAACCACTTTCAAACTGCAGCCTTTTGAAATCTTTATAAGAAAATTGACATTTTCCAATATGGCCGCCACCTGTTGATGTCACAATATGCAAATTAGATGACAATTTACTTCCAGCCCAAATTTTGCTTCAAACTGAAGATATTCCTCAATTACAGTATGCCCTTATCTCAAACCACTTTAAAGTTATAGCCTTTTGAAACCTTGATATCAAAATTGAACGTTTTCCAATATGGCCGCCACCTTGTGATGTCATAATATGCAAATTTGATGAATAATTTCACTCCCATCACAGACTTTGAGTCATACTGAACAATTTTCTCATTGACAGTATACCTTTATCTCAAACTACTTTCAAGTTATAGCCTTTTGAAATCTTGATATCAAAATTGTATATTTTCTTGAAAAAACTCCGGCGCCTAAAGGGTTAAAGATGTCACAGAAAACTGTGGATAAGTGGAAAGAATGTAAACCCGGCTCTCTGGGGCTGGTATTATATGAAACAATAACCAGATGGCAAAAGAAAGTCCCAAAAGATGACGAAAAGAAGGGGCTAGATAGATTTGCCGACTGGACAAAAGAAATGTAAGAAAAAGGAATGTTTGGAGACTATGAGAGTGCTCCACCAAAATGAAGCGACTGCAACATGTTTCTTAAACTAGCAGCAAACCCAAGCTAAACTGCATGACGCAGGCACACTGCTCAAGGAGTAACAGAGATACTCACCAAGGAGCAGGGCCAGGATACTTCACCTGTTGAAGTAGGAGACTGGGTCTTAAGAAAAGTCAACAAACTCAACTGGTCTGTCCCTCGGTGGAAGGGGCCATACAAAGTAGCAGAGGCTACATCCCATTGTGTAAAGGTATGGTTGACAGACGACAGACTGAGTAACTGGATACATAAAACCCACTGTACTCTCACCCAGGACCCTAACGAAAGAACCCTGACTGAGGTTCGAACTGACCTAAAAACTTTATCCACTGACAATGACTCCATCGTACCCTCAGAGACTAAAACAGACATTGACCAGACGCCTGACGATGCAACTGACGACAACAAAACTACCACAGACACTAAGTCTTAGGACCAAAGTCACAATAGCAATCCTAACCATAATCACCCTGCTCGCTGTCATACCCCTTACGGGAAGAGAGACCCACCGTCCACCCTCTCCTGAGACAGCTGAGCATCAACTGGTAAAGAGATCATGGAGACGTGGGCGACCCTTGTTATGGCGATTTACCGAAAACGTGGATGGTGTTGCAAAATTCGATCTATGCACGGTTGTAAATTGTAAAGCATACGAGTTCTATCACCGACAGCCTGAAAGTTACGCATGTATCGCTCCGGACCAGAAATATCCCTACCGTCCAAAATGTCCCTGGGAACACGTAATAGCAAACACTGGATCCGATGATTGGGGTTATCAACTTGAAAACCCTTTGAAGTCCCGTTTAACGTTAGTTAAAGGCGTATCAACGTACCCTTGTAAAAAGGGGACCTGTAATCCGCTCATTCTTACACTTAAAAACCCCCAACCATCGGATGCCGGTCATTACATTATCGGCGTTGAAGATCCTTTGGTGGATCCTCTAGGTTTCATAGTGATTAAAGTTATCTCACGACCCTCTTCTCCGGCAACTGGTAACAACAAATTGACCCCCTCCGGTATTGCAGCGGAAAAAGTCTCTGACCTAACCATTAAAGAAACCCTAGCCATAGAGACAGGTTTTACACAAGAAAATTACTGGTTAAATTGGGTAGAAAACGCGGCCAAAGTAACTGGCAAAGAAGACTGTGTAGTGTGTTCTGCCTCCAGACCAGCCCTTTTAACTGTACCATCACCGTTCTCTTACAATGAAACCTACTGCATGATGCATCTGCATATGACTGAAAATCCTGAGGAGGCGTGTAGATACTTGGAGACCCCCTATCTGTTATCCTCACCCGAAGCGTTGCCCCCAGTTTTCACATCGGTTAAAAATGAACATACGTGTATAACTCGAATTGATACTTCTGGATCCAGCATAGGTGACATTCCAGACGACTGGTGTACAAATACTATCGACGTAACTACTTGGACAAATGTCACAAAACTCACCTATGCTCGATCGGATGTTTACTGGTACTGTGGTGGAAAACGACTGAGAAATACACTGTCTAATAACTGGTCTGGAACATGCACTATGGTCTCGTTACTCGCACCGATAAAGGTAATTAAGGCATCGGCATTGGAAGTAGCCTCGTGGCGCTCAGCATGGTATCATAGCTCACGAACATCTTCTCACTCAGATAAACGTAAAAGGGCTGCATTTGATTTATACCAACATTCACCAACTTACATAGATGCAATTGGGGTTCCCAGAGGTGTACCTGATGAATACAAGTTAGTGAACCAAGTTGCAGCCGGATTTGAATCATCCCTGTTTTGGTGGGTAACTATCAACAAAAATGTGGATAGAATTAATTATGTCCACTTTAATATCCAGAGACTTAACAACATGACTAGAGATGCCGTAGTCGGCCTCCATGGACAATTATCTGCTACCACACTGATGACTTATCAAAATAGACTGGCTGTAGATTTTTTGCTTGCTGAGAGAGGTGGTGTATGCTCTGTGTTTGGCCAAGACTCTATATAATGAAACAAATGAGAAACCTAAAAGATCCAAATTGTCCCTGTATCCTTCACTAACAGGACACAGTGGCCCCCCCCCCCGACGCCCCCCCTCTGGTGCCAAATCCACACCACCTGATGAGCCTCCTGGAGCAGTAGGAAGCAGAATGCCATTCACCCCGTCCCATCTAGCAGAGGCGGTCCGAAACCAATCCATCAAGATGAAGACACAGACAGAGAAGAACAATCTGTGATGCACAACAATTCCCCACCACAATGAACATGCAGAAAATCTCTGACTGCAAGCAGCGCGGGGATGAATCCGTCAGCGACTGTTACCAGAGACCGATTGCTTGTTCAATGAAAACTGTGGGATACCTGAACCCACAACAACCACGACCAATCTTCACCATGGGAGACTCTTCTTGTCAACAGCTTCATGAACGTTCTCCATCCCGACATAAGAAGAAAGACTGAAGACTCGTGTGGGTGCATTTGATGGGGCAAGACTGAATGAAGTGATCCGACATTCCAAGCATGCAGAGATATGTCTGATAAATGCTGCTGACAAAGCAGCCAAACAGGCCAAGGAAACTCATCAGAAAGCGCAGCTCACCATGCCTCAGACTGTGTCTCATATGGCCAGCCCAACACATCAAAGACACGTCACGCGTCTGTACCATTAGAGAGGACAAGGCCGTGGCAGAGGACGTGCAGGAGGAAGACCGGGGAGGACCAGAGACCAATGTGTGCAACGGAATTGGACAGCGGGCTAAAGGCTGCCAACATAACCAGGCGGGCTCATCCTGGCACAGACCAGGACAGAGTGACTGAGAAGAGGGGGCGGAGGAGACAGCTGCTGAGTCCGACAACTGCAAACAGATGAGTACAAGCACGCAAACATCATTCATGCATACACAGTTGTCAGAAGTAATTGAAGCCATAAATACATTAGAACAAGAATCATCAACTAAAACACACACATATTGAATTTTTGGTAGATTCAGGAGCAACACATTCAGTCATCCAAAGATTGGAACTGCCTGATGCAAAACCCAGTGGTAGATATGTTTACTCTCTGGGGGCCGCAGGGGTAGGGATGGGAATTGATAAGATTTTTACGATTCTGTTTCCATTATCGATTCTGCTTAATGATTCTATTCTTTATCGATTCTCATTCTAAATGTAATGCAGAAGGCATTTGTTTAATTTTAACTGTTATAGCATGTTTTACAAAGAAGCACATCGTGCTAACATGGTAGGTAGTGTGTTACTTACCAGAGTTACCTTCCGTAGTAACCGCAGAGGTGGTCATAGCCTGGCTGCTGCCGCTGCTGCTAGGGTGAGATTCATCTCCAGTCTGAAGCGTGTCAAAAACATGACATTCATTCAAAATATTGCATGTTGTGTGCAAAAATGTTTCTGCATGTTCGTCGTGTTCCCTCCCAACACTGTTATCTCCACTTTGCAATGATTGCAAGTTGCCCTGTTGCCATCTTTTTTGGTAAAATGCAGCCAAACTTTGGAGCGTTTGAACCGAGTGGGTGCCATTGTTTACTACTGATTGCACTGCACGTGCGAAACTTGCGTAAGTTACGTGGCGTAATTAGTCGTGCTTGCTGGAATCGAGCGTGCATAACTTCTTGTGAAAGTTACGTGACGTAATTCGTGCTTTCTGGAATTGATAAGAGAATCGTTAGATAAACTGCCAAACGATTCCATGGAATTGAAACACACGGAACCAGTTCTAAACAAGAACCGGTTCTTGATTCCCATCCCTACGCAGGAGTGTCAGTGATGGAGCCTTTCACTGTTCCACTTCCTGTGGTTCACAGACCACAGAGCAGTGAGGAGGTAACATTAAAATCCTTGTTTCTGTGGTCTTCGTGTTGTCCTGTTAATCTGTTAGGTAGAGATTTGATGTGTGAAGTAGGTGTCTGCTTGATATCTACATCAAACAGGGTTTGCGAGAAGTCGGGCGCAGCCAGCACAGGGGAATGGCAGAGAAGCGACTTGACGCTCTCAAAGGCCTGTTGGCACTCTGGAGACCAAACAAAGTCGACTTTTGGACTGAGCAGGTCAGTTAACGGGCGGACTACAGTGGAGAAGTTGCGACGAAAACTCCGATAATAACCGGCCACGCCCAGAAAGCGACATAGAGCCCTCCTGGTGGAGGGCACGGGGAACTCCGAAACGGCAGAAACCTTGGCCTCCACGGGATGCACCTGTCCCTGCCCTACCTGTCTCCCCAGATATGTGACGGTAGCGTGTCCAAAGTCACATTTTGCGAGGTTGACAGTGAGTGATGCATTGGCAAGACGAGCAAACACCTGCTCTAGACTCTGAACATGTTCCTCCCAGGTAGAGGTGTACACGATCAGGTCATCTAAGTAGGCATTGCAGTTTGGCAAACTGGACAGGACAAAGTTCATCAAACGCTGAAACGTGGCTGGGGCATTACACATACCGAAAGCCATAACGGTGTATTGCAGAAAGTAATGTGGCATCACAAACGCAGATATCAAAGAGGCGCGCTCTGTTAACGGTACTTGCCAGTAGCCTTTCAACAAATCTAATTTTCTCACAAATTTTGCTGTCCTCAGATTATCAATACAGTCCTCCATCCTGGGTAAAGGATAGGAGTCGGGGACAGTAACGGCATTGACCTTTCTATAGTCAGTGATAAAACGGGGTGACCCGTCGGGTTTAGGTTCAAGGAGACATGGGGAGCTCCAGGGGGTTAGGGTTAGGGCTGGAGCTGTGTACAGCTAAGCCATGCTGAAGGAGATACTCAGCCTCTTTCTTCATTAATGCACGCTTAGAAGCATTCACCTGGTATGCATGCTGTTTTATCGGCCGAGCGTCGTTAACGTTGATGTCATGCTGCGCCACAGTGGTGCGGGACGGAGTGTCGTTAAACAAGCAAGAAAAACGGTGGATTAGTGCTATTATGTCAGATTTCTGTTGAGGTGACAGGTGGGTTAACAGTTCTGGCAATACTTTCAGCATTTCCGAGTTCGACAAGCGTGGGCTCTGATGTGTGGAGGAGTGCTCCGTCACGTCCTTAGGGGACTCTGATACAATAAGAGCGCAGCTGCGGGGCGGCTCAGGTGGCAACGCATGCTCTGGGGTTTTCCGACCGTCTTCGGAACAGTCTCGGGAGTAGTATGGCTTTAACATGTTTATGTGACAAACCCTGGTTCTATGTTTTAGCTCAGGAGTACGGATAACATAGTCGGTGTCACTAAGGTGTTCGGAGATGTTGTATGGTCCAGAGAAGCTGGCCGAGAGCGCGGAGGGTGGAATGGGCAACAACGCCAAAACCTTATCGCCGACCTGGAACTGTCGGGAAACCACGGAGCGGTCAAAATGACGCTTCATGGCAGTTTGCGCGGAGGAGAGAGCCTCTCTGGCCAATGAGTGAGCACGGTGCAAACGTTCACGGAACTTACTGACGAAGTCTAGCACATTAGTCGGAGAACAGGAAGCAGAGGACAGAAACTTTTCCTGCAGAGACTTTAAGGGTCCGCGGGGTGTGTGTCCAAAGACAAGTGCAGCGGAACTAAAGCTGAGGGATTCCTGCACGGCTTCACAGGCTGCAAACACAACAAAGGGGATTCCCTCATCCCAACTCTGGCCGCCGGTCTCTAAGCAATATTTGCGGAGCATCGATTTATGTGCCCAGCGCACCCTGGGACTCTGGATGATAGGGACTAGAGACAGCATGCTGCACATTTAACATCGCCAGCACCTGTTTAAAAGTGGCGGACTTGAAGTTTGTGCCTTGGTCTGGATTATACGAGGGAGGTCGAACGTGGAAAAGAATTGGGTTAAGGCTTTTACAACAGATTGGGCTGTAATATTACGGAGCGGAATGGCCCCGGGGAAACAGGTGGCATGACGGTAAGCAAATACTGATTTCCACTTTTAGTTCTGGGTAAGGGTCCGACACAGTCTATGATTATACGCTCAAATGGTTCTCCTATTGCGGGAATTGGCTGTAGTGGAGCAGGAGGAATGACTTGGTTGGGTTTACCAGCAATTTGGCAGATGTGGCAGGAGCGGCAGTGTTTTGCCACATCGGCCTTTAATCCAGGCCAAAAGAAATGTCGTAAGATGCGTTGATATGTTTTCGTAACACCAAGGTGTCCAGACCACTGACCTTCGTGTGCTACTAATAAAATCTGCGACCGATACACGGAGGGCACAACTACCTGAAATACGTTACTCCAATCAGAATCAGAGAGGGGAGGGGACCACTTACGCACCAACACATCACCATCTAGTAAATAAGCTACCTTCTCACCCCTTGCTTTGTCAGCACTCACCACACTTGAAAAACACTTTTATAACGTCGGGTCCGCCCTCTGTGCAGCCCACAGGCGATTGCGAGACACCGGGAGAAGCAGGCTGTCAGGGGAGGTTGTTTCGGGGCTGACAGGGCACTCCTGCTTAGCGACACTTATACAGAAACCCTCAGCAGCACTCTCTGCCTCCTTCTCTGGCCCAATCTCTCTTGAAAGAACAGGCATGAGAAAACTGTCGGAGAGAGAGACAGGATTAGTGTTTGTTTTACGGGCCTGCGCACGAGTGACTACACAAGTCGGAAACAGACTAGGGGGCAGCTGGGCTGTTTCTGCGCACACGGGGACGTCTAACACTTCCAACGTAGGTGTAACTTTACCACCAGCGATGTCGTTGCCCATTAAAAGCATTATCCCCCTAATTGGTAGCGCCAGACAGACAGCGACAGGGAAGAAACCAGTGATCACTTTGGACTGAATATGGATGCGATGTACAGCGCGAGGAACATAACCCATCTCAACGCCACGAAGAACAGCACTATTACCACAAGAGGATCGTTCAGAGAAGGACAGCGCGTCAGCCATGATCACCGACTGGGAACAGCCAGTGTTGTGCAGAATGTGCACAGTGTTGATCATCCGGCTCACCTGTCAATGAAACCAAGCCATCAAAAATGAAGGGTTTAAAGCTGGCATCTGGCGTTTCACTGGCCGGAGCAGCCCTGGTGTGTGGTTCACTTTTAATTAACCCAACCCCTTTTGGAGGTGATACGCTTGAAGCAGACTGCTGCTTGCGCTTTAAAGTTAAACAGTTCGAGATGAGATGCCCAGGCTTATGGCAATAAAAACACTCCCTATCCTCTTTCTTGGGGATATCTGTGGGGGGAGAGTTTTGGCGAGCTGGAGCCTGGCGAAGCTTTTCCCCAGAACCTGATGAGAAAACTTCCTTATGAGTTAAGACGAACTCGTCAGCCAACACAGCAGCAGAGGAGAGTTTTGACACCTTTTGTTCGTTTATATATACCACCATGCGTGCCAGCAGGCACTTTTTAAAATCCTCCATCAATACTAATTTCCTTAAAGCATCATAATCACAGACATTACTAGCAGCAGTCTATTTATCGAAAAGCATTCCCTTTTCCCTGGCGAATTCAATGTAGGACTGGGTGGGAGCTTTCCTGTGGCTTCTGAATTTCTGCCGATAGGCTTCCGGCACCAACTCATAAGCATGGAGAACAGCAGCTTTGACAGAGTCATAAAGCAGACTTTCGTCAACAGGGAGTGCAGCTATAGCTTCCTGAGCTTTCCCATGCATCTTACACTGAAGCAACAGGGCCCAAGCTTCAGGAGGCCAACGTAAAGCCTTGGCAATGCGCTCAAAAGCACCGAAATAGGAATCGACTTCGGTCTCACGAAATGTAGGCACTAGAACAATATTTTTTCCGACATCAAATACACCTGGTGGGGAAGTGGTGGAAGAAGAAGATGGAACAGCAGGCATTTTCGCCTCGTGAGCCAGCCTCTCAGACTCGAGCTCCAGCCTACGTAACTGAATGGCCTTCTCAGCTTCGATCTCCATTCTTTTTACCTCTAGCTGGTGCTGCAACTGCAACTCAGCCTGTCGGGTTTTAAACTTCTCCTGGGATTCCAGTCTGAGGCGAGCAAGGCGGACCTTTAAACGAGTCTGCTCTCTGGACCCAGGACTGCTGAGAGTAGGGGAGAGGGGGTCGTAGCGAGGCAATGTGGCCGGTGGTTTCTCTGGCCCCATCTCCTCACTTGAAGTCGAGCCACCCTCAGTGTCAGCATTATCAGGGGGAGCACCCTTAAGGGGTAGACTGTCAGCGTCTATACCCAGGGTGACATCCTCCTCCACCGCTGACTCAGGCTGCACTGGCATTTCCATAATCCCCACCTCCACCAATTTACTCACCACCAGAGCCTTAAGCTCTTTTTTCAAAATTTGTTTGGGAGCTGTGAGACGGAAGTGATTCGCTATTTGAACCAAATCATCTTTTCAACAACTGTCGATCAACTGAAGCGAAGGGGAAGCTAGGAAGCTATCTAAATTAAACTGCGACATGACCAAGACTGCCGACTCACCACGATCAGTTAACTCTATGCTTACCACCTTTTTGGCTCCGGGAATCCTTTAACGGATTTGAAAGATCCCAGACGAGCCCGCACTTGTGTTACAACCCCGGCTCACAGGGGAAAGGGAACGCAACACAGATATAAAGGGTAAGGCAAGTTTATTTGCACATTGGATAGTGTTTAGGATAATTGAAAAAAAAAAACAACTGAGGAAGAGGGCCGGTGGATGCTGGTCAAATCAAAAACAGAATATAACATAAAGAGGACTCACAAAGAGCTGCTCAACCACTTAAATTCTACGAGAAACAAAAAAAAGGAAAACAAAGGCTAAAGACACAATTCTGCAAGTTTGGCAAACAACAAAGAGGGCAAGCAGTCACCACCAGACAGCCGCCCGGACTGGAGGAGCCTTGGACGTTTTAACTCCACGGCTCTCAGGTGGATGGCCGGTATTGGAGGGAAGGACTGGTGCTGCACAAATCGGGACTCAGGAACCACGGAGCTCCTGGATTGGAGACTTGAACTCCCAGGACGCCGCACCAATCAGAGCAGGGAGGAGGAGCAACACAGTCAGGGCCAGCTTGGAGAGAGAGAGAGAGATCAGGAATCCACCGATACACACAAAAACTCCTGTGCTGCGGCTGTAACAGGGTTCAATTGCCGCAACGTATGGACCTCAACTTAAATATGATGGCCAGTGCATGCGAGGCTGAGAGAGTCGGAGAACAGTCTCCTCTGTATGTCTACCAATGGTGGCTACCAACATCCGTATCGGAAAATGTATCCAGATTTAGTTACACTGTCATGAACCCACAGTTGGACTTAATGCAGTTCTCTAAATTACACTGCACTGTTTCTCAGGGGCTGGATGCAGAGTATGCAGAGCAATTTTTCCCCGACTCCACTGACCTGACTGACTCTTCGACATTGTGTACATTTGACTGGAACGACTCATTGTGCGCAGTATGGGTCAAGCTGTCTCCAGCACAAGACCACTTCTATACAGTCCCTGCTTCCCATCCCCATGTGTCTCTAGTGAAGCCACACGCTGCTCAGTGGCAAGATCTCGGTCACTTTGTAAAACAGTGCACTGATTGGGAACCATCAGCTGATTCAACTGTGCTTTACTCTCCCTCCACCGAATGCTACTCTCAAGAGTTCCTCTCTGAACGCACCTGCTTTGCGGTCACTGTATATTCTTCCCGATGAAAGTGTGCAAGCGGTGACGATGCCCCTGACACCGCCTCTAGTTGCTGGTGACATTGCACCCAAGCTCTCACAAGTTCCAGTCACACTCTGGGCAAAGAGCAAATATGATGCAGATATATGGAGTCTCCTACGATCTATAATTCAGTGTTGCGGGACTCACTGGAGTCCCTGTCACTCTCCAAAGCTCTTGTGCAATACGTTGATGATCTGCTTTTGTGCACGCCCACTAAAGAACAGTGCCGACGAGATTCTCTCGCACTCTTCAATCACTTAGCAGCGGGAGGCCACAAAGCCAGCCTCTCCAAGTTCCAGTGGCTCAGCCAGGAAGTAACCTTCCTGGCTCATGTTGTCACTCCAGAGGGTAGGACTACCTCTCCAAAGTGCATAGAAGCCACTGTTAAACTGCCAAAACCCATGACTAAGAAGCAAATGAAGTCTTTTTTGGGAATGTGTTCTCACTGTAGAAATTTCATTACAGACTACTCTGTCCTCGAGGCTCCTCTCAGCAACATGATTAATGGACGAGGGTTGGCCACCCATGCCTGTGTTGACTGGACCCCCGAGGCTGAATCTGCATTTGAAAATCTTAAACGAGCTCTCCAAATACCCCCCCCCCCCACAACCGGGTCACCTGATCCTGTTAAACCATTCACACAGACTGTGGATGAGCGCGCAGGTTGTATGACCTCTGTCCTCCTCCAAAGTCATGGTGACAAGCTCCGCCCACTTGAAAACTTGACCCTGTTGCTGCAGGGCTCCCTCGTTGCCTGTGAGCTGTAGCAGCTGCTGAACAGGCACTTCTTGCATCACGTGACATAGTTGTGTATTCAGATGTCACCGTGTTGGTGCCTCATGCAGTCTCTCTCATTTTGAATGATCAGAAATCCTCTCACTTGACATCTGCCAGGTTTAACAGATACCGCACAACATTTTTGGACACACCAAATGTTACATTGAAAAGGCGTTCTGTTCTAAATCCTGCGTCTCTCCTCCCTGTTCCAGGTGACAGGGAACCACATGATTGTTTGGCTGAGCTGCAACTGCAATGCACACCCAGACCTGATCTCCTTGACACTCCTCTGATCTGAACTCTGATTTGATTCTCTTTGTAGATGGTTCAGCTTCTTGAGATCCTGTCACTGGCTATAACAAAGTGGGTTATGCGGTGGTGAGTGTGACGTCATCTCTTCTGGCCCTCTCCCACATACATACTCTGCTCAGGCTGCTGAACTCATTGCCCTCACTAAAGTCTTCCAGGCTGCAGGAGGTAAAACATTCACCATCTACACTGACTCTCTCTATGGTATGGTCTTTTGGTGTTGTGCAAGACTTTGGTGCACTCTGGAAGCATAGGAATTTCCTCAAATCCGATGGCAAACCTATTTTGAATCACCGGCTGGTTGCTGCGCTGTTAGATTCTATCCTCTTACCTGTGGTTGCGGTTGTGGCTGTGGCTGTGTGTAAGTGCACAGCCCACACTAACCACACTGACTCAGTTTCTACAGGAAATGCGAGAGCTAAACGTGCAGCCTCGGCTTCCTCTCCTCTGCTTCTCCTTTCTGTCACCGCTGCTGACATCACTCCACCCCCATCTGATCTGCCTACACTCCAGACAGAATGGCAACCCCTGCCTCCCACAAAATTTCTCCTCCCATTTTTGTAAATTTTAGTTTACAAAGGGGTTTTCACCATGTGCTGAAAAATCATGAGACCGTACCGCAATGGCAAACGGTTCAATTGCTAATAATGCAAATAAAATAATAAGGGGGACAAAGGACACCCTGTCTACATCCCTGTTTGATTTTGAATGATTTAGATATAACTCCATTTGTTATTATTTCAGCATATGGTTCATTATATAAAAGTTTAACCCACCGACAGAAATTATCTCCACAGCCAAATCTTTTTAATATTTCAAATAAATAGGGCCACTCAACTCTATCAAAGGCCTTTTCGGCATCCAATGATAGCAAAGCGGTGTCTGGTTTTTCTTCTCGATTATGAAGAATATCCAACACTCGTCTCACATTATGAAATCCCTGTCTACCTACAATAAACCCATTCTGGTCGCAATCAATTATGTTTGGTAAAATTCGCTCCAGTCTTCTAGCCAAAATTTTACAAAGTATTTTTAAATCCACATTAAGAAGACTTATTGGTCTTAGGTTTTCACATTTGTTGTAAGGTTTACCAGGTTTGGGCAGTAGAGTTATCAGAGCTCCTCTTAGTGAAACAGGGAGGATTCCTTTTTCAAATGAGTCCGAGAACATATCAAAAAGAGGGGACAGCAATTTATCTTTAAATGTTTTATAAATTTCTGTCAGCAGCCCATCTGGGCCTGGGGCTTTACCTGTTTTCATATGATCTATCGCTACAGATATTTCCTCCTTAGTTATAGCTGCCCCAAGATCTGCACTTATTAATCCTGAAATGTTGGGTATTTGGAGGGTATCTAAGAAAAGATTATGTTCTTGTACCACATGTGTTATGTCTGAGCTGTATAATTTTTCAAAAAAGACCTTAAAAGTTTCACTGATTTCTAGTGGGTCAACAATAATCTGTCCATCACTATTTTCAACTGAGGTAATGTTTTCCTCATTTTGTAATTGTTTGAGGCGCCAGGCTAATAGTTTCCCGGGCTTTTCCCCCGGTCATAAAATGCCTGCTTAAGATGCAAAAGATGTGAGGCTACCTTGGAGGCAGAAAGTTCGTTATACTGTGTTCTTAGTAGCAGAAGTTTTCGATGAGTATTTGGACATAACGTTTGATAGTATTCCCCCTCCAACAGTTCGATCTCTGTTTCCAACTTTTTTGTTTTCTGATGAGTTTGTTTTGCCTTATAACTCGTAAAGCTAATTATCTGACCTCTTATGTATGCTTTAAAGGCTTCCCACCTTGAAGAGGGTGGTGTTTCATCTTTATTGGTTTCAAAAAAAGATATTGATTTGGTTATCTATGAAAGATATAAAATCTGGGTCAAGGAGCCATTTTTGTTTAAATCTCCACCTAGGGGGGTCTCTTTTTAATTTTAAATCTTCATATGTTATTGAATTTGGCGCATGGTCAGATATTAAGATGCTATCATAATGACAATCCTTTATTTTATGTCTCAAATTGGCAGAAACTAAAAAGTAATCGATGCGCGAGTATCCCTTGGGATTAGGGTTAGGTAGTAACCCTTGGGATTCATATCCCTCCAGATGTCTGTCAAATTAAGTTCTTTCCTTCCTAAGTATTGAATAGTTTGTCTACTTTTGGTATGAGAGTTATCAACACCTGAGCTTCTATCCAATTCTGGGTTCAATGTGCAGTTAAAATCCCCTACTATAATACAGCTACCAGCCACAGATGAAATTGTAAGAAAGAGATTATGAAAAAACTTTGGATCATCAGTGTTAGGAGCATATATATTTATCAGGTTTATTTTTTCTGTAATAAGTGTGCCCTGTGGAATAATGTGCTTCCCATTCTTGTCTTTAATAACCTTTGTCACTTGAAATGGTATGGATTTATTAATTAAAATCATAACCCCTCTTGCCTAGGAAATAAAGGGTGCTGAATATATATTGCCCTGCCACTTCCTGACTAGATAACAGGTGGGTTTCCTGAAATAGCATGATATCAGAGTGTATAGATTTCAACCTAGTGTTGGAACCTGTTTTACCTTTTTCAGTTTTTGTAGTTCCCTGCAGTTCCAAGAAGATATTTTAATTCTTAAACCACCAGACATAACTTATAACCTTGCACAGGCTTCTCAGTGCATTCAGATAATTTAAAGACAGAGAAACAGAAAACACCTGGATGTTAAAAATTACATCCATAATAATGAACACTGAACAATATACCCCCTTTAACTTGAAACTTTGTTACCCACCTCCCTCCCCCCTATATATATTGGTACCTTTCTAATAGCTAAAGACTGTTCCACACAAAGGTGAGGATCAGTCGACTGTGCCTGAACACGATTCTTCTTACCCCATCCCACTATGTACACAGGAAACTCGTTATAATATACTTTCAGAAAATTAGGCTACAGTATTAATATTGGCTGTGAGCCTCTGGGCCAACATATGTCAAACATAGTAAGGAAACTATTTATCTCCTTTTTTTTCTTCCTTTCTTTCCTTTTTCTTTTCCCTTCCTTTTTTTCCCCTTTTAATTACTTAAATTAGGGTTAAGTAATAATCCACCCATACCCATACACTGCAATGTGAGGGTGACTACGTTATCTTACCCAGGTCCACTTTCTGCTCTTAGATCCCTAACAAAGTTCTCTGCCTCAGCTGGTTGGTTAAAGATGCGAGATTGTCCGTTGTGTGTCACCAGCAGCCGTGCGGGAGGAATCATGCCATATCGGATCCCCATGGCTCGAAGCTGCTGTCTCACAGCTTCAAACTCTTTCTGTTTTTTGTGTATACCGGCTGGGAGGTCTTTGTACAGTCTCACCTGGTGGTTCTTGAATAGTGTCTGTTTCTTTGCCCGGCAGCTATTATCACGGTCATTTTATCTTTGTAGTTTAAGAACTTCATGATAAGAGTCCTTGGTACAGCAGTGTTTGATGTACTCTTCAGGCCGATCCGATGCGCTCTCTCCACTATCAGAGCTGTGCGTAACAGTGCCAAGTTCAGAGCGTCTGGCAGCCAGTTTTCCAAGAAGGCGCATGCGTCCTCTCTCTCCGCACCTTCGGGTAAATTAACCAGTCTCAAGTTAGATTGTCGCAATCTAGCCTCCAGATCCAGCACTTTTTCCTCGAGACCCTTATTTTTTTTTCAAGAGCTTGAATGCTGGCTTGCAGACTGGCGATGCTGTCTTCTGCTGCAGATATCCGGACTTCCGCCTCACCAACCCGTTCAGCACAGTCATTAACGTCTTTCTTCACATTTTCTATTGCTGACAAAATGCCATCTAGTTTGGAGGAAAGATCAGATTTCAAATTTGCAATTGCAGCGAGTATTGCATCTGAGCCTGCTTCGGCTGCCATTCTCTTCTCAGGCGGCTCGCTATTTACCTCCTCCATTGCCTCGTACGTGCTTGTATTAGCCTCATTAGCATCTTGGCTAGCTCCGGGGCACGGTTTAGAAGTGAAGTTGGATAACTTCGACTGAACCGGTGGCTTGTTGGAAGTTTTGGTGTTTGTTGTAGTGTGAGGCATCACAGCTGTCCCAAAACAGCGTTCAGTGTTCCATATAACGAGTATTGTCCAGGATTTTACAGAAAAATAGCGGAGCCGAGGCGAGCACGTCCTCTCAGCAAGCCGCCATTACCGGACCTCACATTGGGGCAAAGAAGAATTTGACTTACTGTTCTCGAGATACACCACTTTTCGACTTTCTTTTCAAAGTCCCATCCACTTCCCATCCGAAAGTGACATCAGACTTGGTTTTGTTGGAAAGCTCTGGCAATTTCCTGTCCAACACACTTTGTTCCAAGTCTCTAGCACATCCCTACCAGGAGCTATTCAACTTCAAAACTGGGAAAAATTCGTGCCTCTCTGGCTTGTGCCATCACACTCCAGTACAAAGAGACGCAAAGACGCAAGCAAGAAATCCCTTCCCCACATGCAGAAGGGCAAGGCATTTCAGCCAAGACAAGTTATGAGGGGGCATACAGGCCCCCTCATAAGAGTACAAAGAGACCTGATGAAGCAAGCAGGAAATCCCGTCCCCTCATACAGAGGGGTAAGGCTATCCAACCAAGACAAGTTATGAGGGGGCACACAGGCCCCCTCATAAGAGTACAAAGAGACCCGAAGACGCAAGCAAGAAATCCCTTCCCCACATGCAGAAGGGCAAGGCATTTCAGCCAAGACAAGTTATGAGGGGGCACACAGGCCCCCTCATAAGTTGCCAACTGCCCCATTTTTAACTTCTCCCCACCCCACCCTGATTTCTTCCCCTTCTCCTTCCATTAACTTTAAATATACCTCCTTATGATTTTTACTCCCACATTTTTAACTTCATCCCATCCCACCCTGATTTCTTCCCCTTCCCCTTGCATGAACCCTTTTTATGAAATTTACTCCCCCAATTTTAACTTCTCTCCACCCCATCCTGCTTTCTTACCCATTCCCCTTACATGAATTTCAAATATACAGACCACCCCAATGCCATTCAAATACTCCAGAACTTCACACAGTGGAAGAATGATAACATAGGGGGTGGCAGTGTGGAGTGATGACAAAGTGTCAACTGGCTGGGAAAATTAGTATAACTACCATGTCCAGCTTGTAAAACAGTTGCAACAAGTGCAAGTCTGATCTGAATTACACCTTGACATAGCGGTTATACTAAACTCAACCACTCCTTTGTTGTTGTTTTTTTTTTGAAATTATCTTTCTATTCAGAAAGACAAATTTCCATCACATACAATAATTACAACTTCTAGTCATTTTGAGACATAGAGAAGGATGATTGCAGAAAGTTCGTGTGGTTTTGTCCATAATGCCCTTCTGAATTTTCCTTTACTGGACTATTACTTGTTTAAGTTGAACACAATAACAAAACAGAACAAAACTGGGGAACACACCTCTTTGGACTATCTAGACAAGAAAAAAGAAAAAAGAAAAGGGGGGGGGGTCAGATTCACACAAATCCCATCCATCCATCCAAATCAGCTCTAGTTGGTTTTACATACTCAGTCCATTTGGTCCAGATCCTGTATAACTTGTCTTTTTCAACTTTGATCAAAAAAGCTATCTTTTCCATGACATATATCTCATGGACAATGTCAACCCATTCATCGATGGTAGGTGGTTCTACTTTTAACCATTTCCTGGTGACACATTTCTTACTGGCTGCCGATAGTATCGCCAAAAGTTTTTTATCCTTGATGTTCCATGCTTCAAACGATATTACCCAAATACATTGTTTCACAATTAAACGGAAAGTTTACATTAAATACATTTTTAATATGTTTGTGGATCTCTACCCAGTAAGGTTTTATCACCTGGCAGTCCCAAAAAATATGGAAATGGCTAGCTCCGTCAGATCCACAGAGTCTCCAGCAGGTGTCCCCACTGCTCTGATGACGTTTCTGAATGGGTGTGACAAAAAACCTAGCAATGTTTTTCCAACAGAACTCCCGCCATGTGTTGGATCCAGTTGAGACCCACTGTAGCTTGCATATTTCCTCCCAGCTCTCCTGTGTTATCATTATCTTCATTTCTTTTTCCCATTTCTTCTTTATGTATTCTGTGTTTTCATTTTTAGATAACTGTATGGCATTATATAACTTGGAGATGATTTTGTTGCCTGATCTGGGTTTAATTAATGATAGAAAAACCTCCATGAACCCTGACTCCCCTTTTCCTAATGTTTCTTTAATGTTTTTGTTAAAATAATTTCTCACTTGCAGGTACCCCAAAAAATCATCTCTTTCCAGACCATGGTCTTTCTGTAGGGATTCAAAGCTCTGAAATGTCCCTTTGTGGACGAACGAGTAATAAGTAGTCAAGCCTTTTGTGGTCCATGTCTTAAATCTGCTGTCAATTCTATTTGGTGCAAAGTCTGAATCATAGGCACACCACCTCATAATTTTAGCCGCATCTCTTAAACTGCATATTTTGATTATTTCTTGCCAGGACTTCAAAAAAACTGCCTGTTATGGAGTCTTCTGGGATCTCCTGTTCTCCTTGTAGTTTGTTATCACTCAGTAGAGCTGTTAGTGGGATTCCCTTTATCATTGTTCCTTCTATTTCCTTCCATGCTGCAGTGTATGTTGGTGAACACAGGCAGACTAAAGGTCTCAGTTGGGCTACATGGTAGTATTCCTTCAAGCAAGGGAGTCCCATTCCACCCTTATCTTTACTTAATTGCAGCGTCTTGAATTAATTTAATTCTGGCCCTTTTCCCTTGCCACAAATACCTTGCTATTAGTCTGTCCCATTCTAAGAACTGCTTAGATGGTATTTTAATCGGTAGACACTGGAGAAGGTACAGTAACCGAGGAAGAATGTTCATCCTGATTGACTCTATACGGGAGCTTAAACTTAAAAAGGGAATAACGTTCCATCTCTGTATATCAGACTTTATCTTTGAAATCAATGGGCCGTAATTGATGTCATATAGTTTTGAGAAGTCCCTAGATAGCAAGACGCCCAGATATTTAATAGCTTCAGCGTCCCATTTCCAATTGTACATGGCCCTAATCGAGGATGGGGGGTCATAGTTAAATGTCAGTACTTGAGTTTTATTGATATTAATTTTGTAACCAGAAAGGAAGCCAAATTCCTCTAATAATTTCATTAACTTTGGGAGTGTCTGTGTGGGTTGTGTTAAACTTATCAATAAATCATCAGCAAACAAGGCCAATTTTTGCTACCCGGATATCATTGCTACCCCTTTTATATCTGATCTTTGCCTGATTAATTGACTCATGGGTTCTATAAACTGAGCGAAAAGGAGCGGTGATGCACAGCACCCTTGTCTAGTTCCCCTTTCTAGTATGAATGAATGCTTAAATCACCATTAATGTTAATTCTAGCTGTTGGTTTGTTGTATAGCGCTGCAAATGTGTCCGTTATAGTTGTGTGAAAGCCAAATTTTGAAAGTACTTTGTAAAGAAATGACCACCTCACCGAGTCGAACACCTTCTCTGCATCCAGACTTAGTATCAGCATCTCCATTTTATGCTGTGTGACATGTCTCATAACGTGTAGTGTCTTCCTGATATTATCTTGGGTCTGTCTTTGTCTAACAAAGACGATCTGGTCTTTGTGTAAGGTTTATTTTGGCCAAAAATGCGTCAATCTGGTTGTCGTTACTTACCTGTGGCTGGGAATATAATTTTCTATAATATTCTTGAAAGCACTGTTTAATTTTCTCCTGACAAGTTTCGATTCCTTTTGTTGCAGAATTTCTTATTTCATCTATAGTTCTGTCTGCTTGTTGTTTTCTTAGCATATATGACAAAAGCTTCAGTGATTTTCCACCTACCTCATAGTATCGTTGCTTTGTGAAAAGAAGTTTCTTTTGGATTTCCTGAGTATTTATTTCATCTATTTCTTTTTTTAATTTTATAATATTATGTTTATAGTCATCTTTGGGAGATTTTGCATGTTCGTTCTGTAGTTTCTTCAAGTCCTCTTCTAATTTTTTAAGTTTTTGTTCTCTAATTTTTTTCTCATATGAGGAAATTGCTATTATTCTATCTCTAATCACCACCTTCAGTGCATCCCAGAGAATAGATGGAGTCACTTCTTCATTATCATTATTATCCAAATACATTTTAATTTCACTTTTCAGATTATCTTTAATGGTTTGGTTATTCAGAATGTTTGAGTTGAGTCTCCAGAGAGTGGACTTTCTCTTATTGTTCAGATGCACTGACATAAAAATGGGGCCATGGTCCGAAATAGTACTGGGTCCTATTTCACAGTTATCTACCTTAGAAAGGTCTCCTTCAAGCATAAAAAAGTAGTCTATTCGTGAGTAGACATGGTGGACAGATGAGTAATGAGAGTACTCTCGTTTCATCGGATTTATCTTCACGCATCCAAGTATTTAACCTTCTGCTAATGTTTTTTGCATCAGATTTCCCATTCGATGAGTCAATTTTTGGATTTAGTTGGATGTTAAAATCTCCTCCACATATTAAAATCCCTTGGCTTTTTGTTGTCATTAAATCGACTATATGTTTATAAAAAGACCAGTCACTGCCCGGGGGAACATATACATTAAGACTCATCACAATTCCTTCTATTTTACCTGTAACCATAACAAATCTGCCTTCTTTATCCTTATGCTCTGATATGTGTTCATAATTTACTGCATTGGATATCAGAGTGGCCACTCCCCTCCGCCTCCCCGACTCAAAAGGAGAAAAGTAAACATGTTTAAATCCTGATCTATTCAATTTAGCATGTTCGGAGTCATTGAGGTGTGATTCCTGCAAGAAAGCCACTTGACTTTTATCCTTTTTTAGTTTTGATATTATTTTCTCCCTCTTAATTGAATTGAGTACTCCATTTATATTAAATGATGCTATTTTTAAGGACCTGTTTTGCATCTTTGTAGTTACTCCTCCATCTCACTTATAAATCTGGTGCGCTTCCCCCTCCCCGCAAGAACCAGCAGGGAATAAACAGCTAACATATCAATAAACATGAAACTGAACAACATTTGTCCGTGTGACTCCCTATGTAGGGGTCTGTTATCCTGACCCTGTTTAGCCTCCCGAGGAGACTCGAAGGGAAAAGTCCCCCTCCTCTGTCCGGAGGGAGAGGCCCTTACCTGAAACAGTCGCCTCGCGAGAAAAAGAGAGAAAAAAAAAGAGAAGTCACCAAAATACAAAATTGAGTGAACCGTAGTGTTAGTCCACCACTAAGTGCATTCATAAATAATCCGTCGTCCTTGGACTGTGGGGTTGTGTCTTTAGGTACCGGAGGGATCCGGTGAAACTCTCCTGAAGGTTCGGAGCTTCTCTTTGTAACTTAAATCCCGCCTGGCTCCAGATTCGCCCTTCGTCGCTCGTCTGCTCACTCTCTTCCAGGACAGCTGCTGCACCTGCTCCATGAGCGTCTCTGGTGGTCTGGTGGTTGTCACAGTGTAGCCTCTTCTCAGCAGATGCCTCCTCCATAGTATCGTAGGTTTTGAGTCAGTCTTCGTGTCTCACATGCAACCTGGCAAGGAAGAGGGTCTGGTACGGGACTTCAGCACTTTACGGATTTCTGAATATTCTCTTCGTCTTTTGAGTATCAGAGGTGGATAGTCGTGATCCAGGTTTATGTGATTTTCCCGCCAGGTGAACCCCTTCTTCTGCCGTGCCTTGCGGAATAGTGTCTCTTTTGTTTTAAAACTTAAAAACTTAATTATGATGGAGCGCGGCGGTGCGTCGTCCGGAGGCTGCAGTCCCCCAGACCCATGAGCTCTTTCAATCTGGAGATCGGGCACATCCTCAGCCAGCCCGAGACCCTCGTGGAGAAGGTTTTCCACAAACGAGACCATCGTTGTTGAATTCTCTAAATCCTCCGGCACCCCATAGATCCTTATGTTCTCACGTCTGGAGCGGCTTTCCAGATCCAGCAATTTGTCCTCCAATTTAGTGTGTAGCTTTAGCATAGCAGTAATGACTTCTTCTGTGTTTTGGATCCTTTCCTCCGACTTTTCGATCCGTTCCTCCGCCTCGTACAGTCTGTTATTCACCTTCACTATTTCTTCTTTGATTGATTCTAATTGTCCTTTATTTTCTTGGTGAAACCCTCTTATTTCTTGCAGGATCAGACTCGAGTCGGTCATTTCTCCGCTCTGCGCCATGTTGTTAGCTTAAGCCTGTTACCTGCTAATGTAGCCGCGCCTCGTATTCCTCCACCACCTGTCTTGGGATGATTTTAACTGCTCAAAGTGGTGCTGTAGCTTATATCCCCCTTCTTTTCGTTTTTTTGTGGTATGATTTACTTGTTTTTATGGGGGAATTCCTCTAATTACTCTGGATGCACCGGGAGCTCTCTCGCTATGCGGCCATTTAGACGATGTTCCGACCAGAAGTCCCAACCACTCCTTTGTTGGTGCCTGAACCCAACCAAGTCTGGCCCTTGGCTCATGTGGGCATTGCAGGATCCAAATTCTGTGTGTGGTACCAGCACAGGTAGGTTAGGGCCAGAGAGGCCCAAAAAGTAAGAAGAGGGTGTGCTTCACCCATTTTCTTCTCCATTGGCAGGAGAATTCCTTTGCTTAACAAGAACAGGGCTCGTCCATTCGTCTACATGGCCTTTTCCCCCAAATTTGCCATTTTTGGGCAAATTTAAGTTTTGCCATTGAACTTTGGAAGTTAATAACTTCTGTTAGGAATATGCTAGAGAGTTAAAATAAAGGTCGTCAGCAACAAGCTGTGGTGATTTCCACATGGCTACTACGGAGGCCGCCATGTTTGTTGTTTACACGGAGACTATTTCATACTGTTGCACAGCAACAGCGACATGTGACTGTGAGCACAGCCACCTTACACTGCACTTGGCTGAGGCTCCTCACAACTCCAGAAAGACTCAATGTGTACAATTTCTCATATCCAAAGCACCTTGAATCTTTATTTTACTCTTTGTTATTTACTATTATTGTGACTATTACTATTGGTACTATATTTTAATTAATTTTATTACTATTACTATTATTATAGCTCCTTATCTGTTCATCCACTTCTTGGCATTTGACACGAGTGTTCAAAAAGACAGCTTCTATTTATTTGAGGCACCTCAAATCCTTACTTTTCGTTACTTATTATTATTTTGACTATTATCATTGGTACTATTTTTTTTTTTTTACTTATTTTACTATTACTACTATTATTATAGCTCTGTATCTGTTCACCCACCTTAGTGGCATTTGACAGACAAGTGTTCCAGGGGACAGCTTTTACTTGAGGCACCTTGAATCTTTACTTTTTGTTACTTACTATTATTGTGGCCATTATTATTGGTACTATGTCTTAGTTTATTACTACTATTATTTTAGCACTGTAACTTATTAATTATTAATTATATAATTAATTAATAATTTGGTGTCTCCCTCCATGTTGTATTCTTTTACCATCTTGCTCCAGATAGCCAATGTTTGCTTAATAATTTCGTTTTTGCTTTGTTGAACCAATTTATTTCCTATGTCCCCTAATATTGCCTGAATCTGGAAACTTTCCATCTTCGCCTCTATGTCTTTCCATCTTGCCTGATATAGAGGGCAGCATGTAGAAACCAGGAATTTTACTTGAGCTGCGTAAAAGTATTGTTTCAGATTAAGCAAGGACAGCCCCCCTCTCCTTTTGGTAGTTGAAGTGTCTTATACCTGACCCTCGGTCTCTTTCCGGCCCAGATAAATCTAGATATAAGTTTATCCCAGTGTCTGAATTGTGTTTCTGGAATCATCTGTGGGATGGATTGAAAAAGATACAACAGTCTCGGCACCACATTCTTTTAGTAACGACATCAGATTAGGAAATGTCCTATCTGGGTCTTGAAGAGCCACAATAACATCATCAGCAAAGAGCCATATCCGATGCTCCTGCTGTCCTATATGGATTCCTTTTAGGTTGTTACTTTGTCTGATCAATTGTGCCAGCGGTTCAATAAATATAGCAAACAACGTAGGGCTAAAACAACACCCTTGGCAAGTTCCTCTCTGTAAAATAAATCTGTTAGTTAGGTGTCCATTAATTTTTATCCTCGCTGTTGGTTCCTGGTAGAGGCCCTGAATACACTGTATAATTTGTTCATGAATCCCTAGTTTTCCCAAAACCTGATACAGAAACTTCCAATTGACACAGTCAAAGGCCTTTTCTGCATCAAGGCTCACTAATACTGCTCTCAGGCCCTGTCTTTGGATCTGATCTATCATGTGGAGAATACGTCTGATGTTATCCTGAGTCTGCCTGCCTGTAATGAAACCTGACTGATCTTCATCTATCAAGTCAGACATAAAATTTTCAAATCTTTTTGAAATTATTGAAGTAAAAATCTTATAATCCACATTTAGGATTGAAATAGGTCTATAGAATTCACAAAGTTCTTTATTTTTACCTTGCTTTAGAATAACTGAAATTATGGCCTCTTTCCAAGAGGGGGGCAGTTTGCCCTCTGTCAGAGTCTGATTGAAGGAATTCAGAAGAAGCAGGGTGAAATCCTCCCTAAATGTTTTATACCACTCGCTGGGAAATCCGTCACTACCTGGTGTTTTGTTTGATTTTAATCTACTAATTGCGGCATCTAGTTCTTTTTCGTGATGCTGGAAATTAATTTTTTATTTTGTTCTTTTCCAATAGCAGGTAAATCCAAAGAGTCAAGGAATTCTTTCATTTCACACTCTCTTTTTGCTGTGGGTTGAGTGTACAAGTTTTCATAGTAATCTTTAAAAACCCTTTCCATTTCTTCAGGCTCAAATAGTAATTGTTTCGTTACAGGGTCTCTAATCTTATGTATTGTGTGAAAGGCTTGTTAGACCTTAAGTCTTCTTGCCAAGTATTTAGTTGCTTTAGATCCAGATTCATAGTAGGTTTGTTTAGTGAATCTTAGTTTTTTCTCAACCTCTTGACTTAGGATGTCATCTATCTGCCGTCTCACATTGATTATTTGTTGTAAAGCCGGATCATCTTTTTTATTTTTATGTTGCTGTTTCAGTATTATTAATTGTTTAACCAATTTCTTATAGTCTTCCTCTCTAATCTTTTTTTGGTAAGCTGCCCGTGCTATTAACCTCCCTCTCATTACAGCTTTTACCGTGTCCCAAAGTATAGTAGGATCCACTGAGCTGTCTAATTTGTCCTCTATGCAGCATTTAATTTCTTTCTTAACCTCCTCCTGTGTTTTCTGGTTATTCAGCATACCCACATTTAATCTCCATAGTGTATTTTTATTTCTCCTAGTTAGACGGATATTGAGGTAGGTAATACTGTGATCAGATAAGTCAGTTACCCCTATTTTACAATCCTCTACTCTGTATCTGTCTATTGTGTTCATAAAAAAATAGTCTATTCTGGAGTACACTGAGTGTGGAGCAGAGTAATGCATGTAGTCCTTCTGTAACGGATGGAGCTCTCTCCAAACATCGAACATCCCCAATTCAGCTAAAGAGGTGCTGAGAAGTTTTGATAGATGAGTCTTAGTTCTCTTGTTATTAGTTGTATCCAGTTTAGCATTCAAAATCATATTGAAATCCCCCGCACATATTAGAATTCCTTCATTTTCCTGGGCTATGATCTCAAACAATAATTTTAAAAACGTTCTATCAGAGTTGGGTGGCACGTAGACATTGACCAGAGTAACTAAATTATTATCCAGTTTCCCTTTTGCTATGACATATCTCCCTTCTTTGTCATTTATTTCTTTGATTAGTTCAAAATTGACAGAATTGGAAATTAATATGGCGACTCCTCTCTTAGGACCTTTCTTAAAGGAACTGAAAAAGGTATTTTTAAATCCAAATTTCCTCAGTTTATCATGTTCTTGCTGAGTAAGATGTGTTTCTTGTAAATATATCACTTGAATTTTTTCTTTCTTAATTTTTGCCATTACTTTTCCTCTTTTAATTACATTAAGCCATTCACATTTAAGGACGCTATTCTTACGTTATTACTCTGCATCATTTATAAGAATAAAGAGAAAAGAAAACATCAGTAGCCCCAATAACAATGCCAAAACGGTGGCATGGAACAAACAGATCAGATATAATGGATGAACTTCCAAACTGTTGAGGATCTGTCCGTCCTCCCACGATCTGATCCCGTTGGTGGATCTAGGGAAAACCCCCTTAGATAGAGAGGGGCCTAACTTAGAAATGACAGAACCTATGATGAGGGTTATAGTCATTCTAAATGAGTCCAACGTTAGAACTTAGAGAAGAAAATTAGGTAACCCAGACCTCCGACAGTCACTTTTCTTTTAGCATAAGAATAGCCGGGTAACCATTATTCTGACAATTAAAAACACAGGTTATATCAGAACATTCCTACCGGTTTTGCGTCATTATATAATTACTGATCTTTAGTCAAAGACTCCTCGGAACTCCTGCAGCTTTTCCTTGGCTCGTGCAGCTGCTGTTGAGTAGCTCTTCCGGGATCTCTCATTGCGCTGCCACTCCATAGCTGAGCGGAGCCGTGACTCCAACCCGGCCGCCACGGTCGCCGGTGTCTTCTCTGCGAGTCCACATCTCTCTTGTTCCTGCTTAACCTCCCCGGCGCTATTGTAGACTCAAGTTCCCGTCTCCCAGTGGATCCTCATCCTGGTGAATGGCGTCTGGAACTGGATGCCTTTCTCCTTTAAGATTCTCTTAGCAGCGTTATACTCCTTTCTCTTTTGCACAACCTCTGTCGCACAATCGTGGTCGAATGACAGGACTTTATTCCCCAGCTGTATTTTCTTTCTCCATGCCTCTCTCAGAACTCTCTCTTTAGTAGAAAGTTCCAGAAAGTTCACAATGGTGGGTCTCGGCTGGGCTCCATCTGCAGGTTTCTGTGCAAGTGGCCGATGCGCTCTTTGAATTTTGAAGTTAAAATCCTCCGGCAGGTGGAGTTCACGTCTGAGCAGGTCTTGAACAAACTTGGCCACAGACTCGCCCTCTTCTCCCTCTGTAACTCCGTAGATACAGAGATTATTTCTCCTCCATCTGGATTCCAGATCAGTTAATTTATCTTGCAGGGCTTTTTGTTCTCGCAGTGAAGTGTGAGTGGCATTGTTAGCCTCCTGAGCCCAATGTTCCAGTTTTTCAATCCGTGACTCAGCCTCGTTGATCTTGCCGCTCTGTAGTTGCTGCTCAGTGGCGACTTTAGCAAGTTGTTGGTTTATATCTTGTTTGAAATCGTCCAAGTCTTATTTCACGTCGCTCCTCAGCGTTTCACCAAATGAGCGAAGGGCATCTTTTATTTCTGTTTTTAAATCCCTTATCTCCTTGCTGATAATTTCAAGGTCTGACCCCGTGTCCGCCTCATTTGCAGTGAGGTGTGTTGTGTCATGGCTGCCGTCTTCCTCCATTTCACGGTTAGCTAGTGGTTCCTCTATTTCGTCTGTCGTTGTGTTTTTAGTCTGAGTAAATCAAGTTTTCCTTCCCATTCCAGTTTTTCCCCGGTCACATTACAGTCGGTGTGATTTCTAGCTTTAGTTATTCGAGTTTTCGGGGAGTTTTACCCTTGACTATCGAGAGCTCTGAAGCCACGCAGCCTACCACTCCATGTCTCAAGCAGAAGTCGGGATTCTGTTTCATTTAGAAACTTTTCACTTCACATTTCATACAGGATTCATGGGTAGCCCCCTTAACTTTGTGAGTTGGAATGTCAAGGGCCTAAACCACCCCGTAAAAAAAATTCACCCATCCGATATTCACCCAATATTCACCCATCTCAAACATCTTAAAACAGATATTGTCTTCTTACAGGAAACGCATGTGCGCTCCTCTGATAACTCCAAACTTGTGGCTGCTGGGCGGGGCAGCATTTCCACTCCACATTCCAGGCAAAGGCGAGAGGGGTCTCCATCCTGTTAGCCAAACATATATTATTTGAACCAAACAATGTTACAGCAGATAAAAATGGAAGATATTTTGTAATTGTCCCTGGGAAGCTATATAACACAAAAATCATCCTTGCTAATGTATATGCTCCGAATGTAGATGATGTCAGCTTTTTCGACTGTGTCTTCTCTCTCTCTTCCATGACCTTGACTCACACTTTCTAATACTCGGGGGGGACTTCAACTGTTGGTTGGACCCAACTTTATATTGCTCTTCAAGCAGAACTGGGGCAGTGAGTAAATCGGCCTTGTATATCCAGTCTTTTCTCTCAGAGTTTGGGGTGTTGGATATATGGCGGTTCCTCCACCCCTGGGACAGACAGTATTCCTTTTTCTCCACAATAGATTGATCCCCCAAGTTCGCTCTTGTACATACCACAGTATCGTTATATCTGACCCCACCCCTATAGCAATGGCACTGTCTCTCCCTAATGCATCCCAACCCATGAGACAATGGTGCTTTAATCCAACCCTACTCTCAGATAGCGAGTTTGTCAGATTTACTGAACAAAAAATCTGCCTCTTCTTTGAAACTAACATCACTCCAAATGTGTCTGCTCTCATGATCTGGGATACACTTAAGGCCTACTTAAGGGGGGGAATCATAGCGCTCACCACAAATAAGAAAAGACTTTCTCAGAAAGAGCAACTAGACTTGACATCCAAAATTAAAGAGACTGATCAACAACATGCACATACTCAAATTCCCGAACTATTTAACAAACATCTGGAACTAAAAACGAGGTTTGACCTTCTCACTACCTACCAAACACAGAACATTCTGTTAAAAAACAAGAGTAATTGCTATGAACACGGCGAGAAATGCGGAAAGCTGTTGGCTAGCCAACTAAAAGGGCAAAGGGCTAAACAACTCATAAAAAGTATTAACACTAAAAGTGGAGAGGTAACTGTAGATCACACTAAAATAAATGACACCTTTAAGGATTTCTACTCTGAACTGTACACCTCCCAATGCGATGGAGACATGGCACCAATTAAGGCATGTCTTGACCCAATACCCATTCCAATAATCTCCCCTGAGGTGGCAGGGGGACTGGAGACACCTCTAACACAGACTGAAATAGCCCAAGCAATATCGTCAATGCAATTTGGGAAATCCCCAGGCCCAGGCCGAATTTTTCAAGAAGTTTTCAACTCTTCTATCTCCATTCTTAACAACGGTCCTAACTGAATCCCAGGGCTCACTTCCCCCATCAATGAATGAGGCCCGTATACTTCTCATAGCAAAGAAAGGAAAAGACCCTGTTCACTGCGCCTCATACAGGCCGATTTCTCTCCTGAATGCAGATGTGAAAATCTTCGCCAAGACGTTAGCACATACTGGATGATGTGGTTCCTTCAATAATAACACAAGATCAGACGGTTTTTATTAAGAACCACCATTCATTCTTTAATGTCTGACGTTTATTTAACAATCTGTACCCCACCTCAAACAACACACCTGAGCGTGTTATATCCTTAGACGCCGAAAAGGCTTTCGATCGGGTGGAGTGGACATACTTATTTAAGGTCTTGGAGAAGTTTGGATTTGGACCGTCGTTTATGGCCTACATGAAGTTACTGTTTACCTCTCCCATTGCAAAAGTTCAAACAAACAGCATAATATCTCAATCTTTTACTCTAAGCCATGGAACCCGTCAGGGCTGCCCACTGAGCCCAGTCCTTTTTGACCTAGCAATCGAACCACTTGCAGTGGCCCTCCGAAGTGCAGTGGCCCTATCGGCGGCTTATGTGCGGGACTGTTAATTGTACTTGTTAAAACCCTGCACTTTTTTTTTGTTAAAAGTTGTACTGTTTACTGTGTGATCAACATGTACATATACGTGTTTGAAACATCCAAATAAAAATATTTGAAATTAAAATAAAGGTCGTCAGATAGGAAATGACGAGTGCTTTCCAATGAAGTCCATCAAGTCCGACGGCAGTTTCCCCCAGCAAGTGGGTGGGACTTAAAAAAGAAAGCCAAAAATGTGCATATCTTGGGAACGGTATGGGCGTGTTCAGTGTGGTGGAATTATGGCCAATGGACATTGGTTCCAAGTCTCTAGGACGGGAGTTATTCAGGGTCAACGTTCGCCCATAGGAATACATTCTAAGCAAGAAAATATGAAAAAGGTCTAAAAAAGTGTGACAGGCTAAAATGAAGTTGTGGGACCTATTTAGGAGCATATTTCAGGCCATTTGGAGTCGATTGGAGGTACCTTTATTGAAACTATTTTTTCTCTGTTTTCTCACCACTAGGCGGTGCTATGGAGTGTCCAGCAAGCAGCAGAATACAGCAAGAAGAAGGGACTGGTTAAGGTTAGTGAATCTTACAGGTTCAGGTGTAAAACTGGTAAGTATGAACAGGTGTGTATATATATATATGTATATACAGTCATGGAAAAAATTATTAGACCACCCTTGTTTTCTTCAATTTCTTGTTAATTTTAATGCCTGGCTCAACTAAAGGTACATTTGTTTGGACAATTATAATGATAACAACAAAAATAGCTCATGAGAGTTTAATTCAAGAACTAAGAACTATTCATTTTCCATGGTTTTCTTGATAATAACCAAAATTACTGAAATTCTTACATCAATAGCTATGGCATTGTACCGCCAAAAACACTACTTTTAAGCATTCCATGTTTTCTTTTCTGTTTGCTTTAAACACATAATACACACAAGAGTTAATACTTGATTGCATAACCATTGTTTTTGATGACTGCAGCCATGCGTCTTGGCATGCTCTCCACCAGCTTCTGACATTGTTCTGCTGTCACAGCAGCCCATTCCTGTTGGACAAATTCAAACAAATTTTCTTTGTTTTTGGGCTTGTGGTTCTCCATCTTGAGTTTGATGATTTTCCACAGCTTTTCAATTGGATTAAGATCTGGTGATTGAGCAGGCCAAGGCATGGTGCGAATGTTGTGGTTCTCCATCCAGGCTTTAACTGACCTTGCCGTGTGGCAAGGGGCATTGTCTTGTTGGAAAATCCAGTCATTCGAGGCAGGAAAGAGTTTTCCAGCTGATGGAAGAAGACTGTTTTCAAGGGTAGTCCTGTACATGACCTGGTTCATTTGGCCTTCACACAATTGCATTTGCCCTGTTCCACTCAGACTGAAACAACCCCAGATCATGACTGATCCACCCCCATGTTTTACTGTAGGGGCAAGACAGTCTGGGTTGTAAGCTTCTCCAGGCTTCCTCCTAACCAGTAAGTTGGCTGGAGTGGGCATCAATTCAAAATTGGATTCATCACTGAAGAGAACCTTAGCCCAATCATCAACAGTCCAATCCTTGTGGTCTCGAGCAAAGAGTAACCGGGCCTTCCTCTGCCTTTCATTGATGAAGGGCTTCTTGCGTGCTCTGTGTGACTTCAAACCAGCTTCAACAAGTCGGTTTCGAACTGTCCTTGCCGAACAGGTCACATTTCTCGACAGTGCCCACTCATTTTTAAGGTCCCTGGAGGTCTGACGACGATTCCTGACACAGGAACGGATGAGTGCACGGTCATCTCGTGGGGTAGAAAGACGTTTCCTGCCACGGCCAGGTAGCACTTTGTAGTGCCATGTTCAGCTTGTTTTTTTGTTGTTGTAATGAACGGCTGTCTTGGAGATCTTCAGTTTTTCGCTACCTGTCTCTCACTCATGCCAATTTCCAGCAGTGCCAAGATGGCTGCCTTTGTGGCTTCACATAATTCTTTTGTTTTAGGCATTATGTGAGAGCTGACAACTTCTGAGTTGTGCTACAGATTGAATGTAAGCAGGAAACCACTCTAGGCCTTTGCATGTGCAGTGCTGCTTGTGACATGAAATGGCCTCTTATATACCCTGGGAATCAATTAAGCTTAAGAATGTCAAATAGGACATAAAGTATTATGTGACCAGCTGCATTTTTGTTGTGTTCATTGTATTATACGTTTAGTGGTACCAGATATTAGAATGAACGAGAAATTGAAGAAAACAAGGGTGGTCTAATAATTTTTTCCATGACTGTATATATATATATATATATATATATATATAAGCAATATTGGGTACATCTATTCATCAGGATCCCAGGGACCACTGAGGCCCTCAAGCTCCCAAGCCATGTCAAGGCAGAGTCTATGTGCCGGTTGAATTTTTTTTGTTATTTTTTTTTGTTTTTGCAAAGAATAATGAACAAAGTTATCTACCAATAAAAGTGTAATGTGAGTACATTCAGTGTCTGTAAATGCAAGTATGTGTTTCTGTGTGTGCAAAAAAAAGCGCAAAAAAGCAAATTCAAACTAAAAGAGAGTCTCCAAAAAGGAAACTTGTTTCGCCAACACAAGAGAATTCACTATTTTTTCTTTTTCATGTTGTTGTACTTCAAGTCGAAAGCCCTCTAAGAGCGTGCAGGGACCATGTTGTCCTTGCAGACCACCAGGTATCTCTTGTAGGCTTCTGTCCTTGGTAATGAGACATCTACCATGGCCAACTCACTGACTATCCAGTGTTTCTTAGTGTTGGCAGCCACTAAAATGCCCCTGGAGGTGTCATGCCTCACCTCCTTGGGTCTGCGGCCTGCACATCCTCCTCCACTTGCTGTTCATCAGCCTCCTGCTCGTGAGAAACCCTGTTGGACTTGGGTCTGGGAGGGGGGCCCATCCTGTAAGGGATGCTGTCATGCAGCCACCACACAGACAGTCCGTAGACCTTGGGCAGGAGGAACTTTGACTGTATCTGCAGGGCCTGAAGGTCAGCCTGTGACATCCCCATATCCTTAATGAGGTGGCCAAACTCTTTGTAAGACACATAATCACCATTCATAATCGTCCCCACAGAAGACAGAAAGCTGAGGACCGTCATGGTCTTGTCCTTGCCCAGACTCTTTGGAAGCCTCATCAGGCACTGCTCCATCCAAGGCATGCCATAGGCCCGGTACCTTTCTAGGTTTCTGGCGTAGCTCAGAGAATGGCACTCAATTTCTGTGGCCACATCACCCGACAGAGCACCTGCAATGGCAGTAATCAAGGGCTTGTCATTCTCGTTGTACAGCTCAACATAATCAAGGAAATTCAAGGTAAGGACCTTCCTTTTCTTTATTTCATGGTACTTGATGGCTGGGAAGAACCGTATCTTCAGGGCCCGAAACCCCAGGATCAAGCACTTGGCTACATCCTTACCAGCCCCCTAACCAGCTCCCTGGCCCATGGAAAACAAAAGGGGCTGGGAAGGCATCTGTTGTTGCCAGGTCCTTGCACAAGTTTTGCAGTGTAAGAGATCCCTTCGTTGGCCCTGGAGCAGGGTTGCCTACCATCATGGTGTCAAGGGGCACCCCAGTGTTCTGCTTATGCAGATCCTGGAAGAACAGGCGCACTAGAGCCTCACCCGTCAGCACAGGCTCTGCGTTCAGGGTCTCACAGAGGCTCTCAATCCTCTGCATCTGCAGGCTATGCCTTGTCCAGTTCGATAGGGGTGGGGGACTCTCCCTAGCCGCAGCAGCAGAGTGGGGTGACAAGCCAATGAGTGCTGGTCCCAAGTGCTGCACTCAGCTGGGAGTCACAGGGTGCGAGTGGGTGACCATAAAAGATCTCTTCAAGTGCCAGCTCTAGCTGGTACGATTTCCATGAAGCATTGAAACCAGCCTATCCAGCATAGTTCTGGAAGAGATCCTCCAGTGACTCCAACATGTGCTCCAGCACCTTGTTGAGAATCTGGACCACATCCTAGTCATCACTGTCCTCATCAGTGAATATAAAGGGCAGAACCATGGGCTGGGAAGTAGGGCAAGTAAGCGGACCACCCAGCCATTTAGATAGGGTGCTTTGCATTTGGACATACCTCCAGTACTGATTATGTGGTAAACTGTATTTATCCACTATTTAAAACTTAAACCGTGCTTAGTTTTACTGTCAAATAAGTGTAGAACACATGCTATCCCTGCTTTTTGCCAAATTGTCCAACTAACTGTTTAGTTTCCAATTAGAATTCGTTTGTTATTCCATAGAGGTGCATATGGGGATTTGAAAAAGTCCCAATGACCTGCTCTATGTAGTTTATGCCACATTAATTTAGTGTTAGCGATAATAGGGTTATCATTCTGTGACGACAATTTCTTACTGAATAGTTCAGCCCAAGGGGACAGCCCTCCACTCACTTCAGTCTCTATTTGGAACCAACTTGGTTTATCTCCTGTCTTCTCAGTAGGTAACCATGTTTTTATATGTTTCATGTTGAAAGACCAGCAGTACCATCTAAAGTTGGGAAGAGAAAATCTCCTCTTTTTGTGTGAGCCTGTAATTTCTTAATTCCTAAACGGTGATGTCAATTTCCCCAGTAAAAATCTAAAATGAGGATGTCAAGATCTTTAAAGTATGACTCAGAAATATTCAGAGGAAGATGAGAAAGTATGTAGTAGATCACAGGTGCAGACATCATTTTGATAGAGTTTATTTTTCCCCAGAGTGAAAGATGAATTTTAGTCCCTCTGCCAAACTCTGATTTCATTTTCTGAAGTAGTGGGTTAATGTTCTCTCAGACCATATCTTTATAGTCAGGAGTTATTTGAATGCCTAAGTATTTGATTGCTTTCGAGGTCCAGCGAAATTTCCACTGTTGTAAGAGGGTAGATGGGCAATAGCCTGATATAGGCATGGCCTTGCATTTATCCCAATTGGTGCGGTATCCAGATAACAATGTAAAGTCTTCAATACAGTTTAATAGAGTGGGTATAGATCTTCCTGGTTGTGTTAACAGTACTATCATCTGCGTACAACAAAAGTTTATGAAGAATACTGCCCACTGTGATCCCATGTATATCTGGTTTGATTTGGTTTCCTCAGTTTCTGCGCTAAGGGCTCCAAGGCAAGCACAAACAGGCCTGGGCTTAAGGGACAGCCCTGCCTAGTCGACCTCTGTAGCTGGAATGGGTTAGATATAAGACCGTTTGTCAGAACACAAGCATAGGGAGTATTATACAAAGTTTTGATCCATGTAATAAAATTATGTCCAAAGCCGAATCTTTCAAAAAGATAAGCCCATTCCACACAATCAAAAGCCTTAGCGGCATCTAGTGACAGAGCGATTGTGGGATGAGGAGAGTCATATGCTAAACACCGCAGATTGACTAGTCGTCTAATATTATCAGTGCTATGACGATTTGGGATGAAGCCTGATTGGTCTATATGAATTACACTACTAATAACTTTTGATGAACGATTTGCTAATATTTTTGCTAAAATCTTTTGATCACAATTAAGTAAGGATATAGGGTGATAGCCACTAGGATCTAAATCATCTTTCCCCTTTTTGTGGATGAAAGATATAACTGCAGTGTGCATAGACTGTGGTAGGGTGCCAGCTTTAAATGCATCAGACTAAACCTCAAGCAATATGGGAGTTATAATTCTTTCAAATAATTTATAAAAATCAGCCGGCAGTCCGTCTAGCCCAGGAGATTTATTTGGTGGCATGCTTTTGATTGCCTTAGAGTTCTCCTCTAGCTTTATTGGTGCTTCTTTGTTGTTGTTGTGGGAGATTAAGATTAGCAAAGAAACTATCAAATTTTTGTTTATCTAAATCACCTTGAGATGAATATTAAATATTATAAAAGGATCTAAAACTTTCATTTACCTGTTTAGACGAGGTGGAGATATGGCCGTCTGGTTGTCGTATGCCAGCAATATGGTTCATACTGTCCTGTTGCTTTAAGCAGTAGGCCAGTAGGCGGCCAGGCTTTTCACCCATTTCCCAGTATGCCTGTTTGGTCTGTCTAGATCTTGATCAAGAATTTGATTAAAATCTCCACCTAGAATAATCTGAATATCACCGAGGTCCAAAAGAAGTTGTGATAGGTTGTGGAAAAAATTCTGGCTTACCGAAATTGGGTGCGTAAATATTACAAAGAGCAATTGGTGTATCCAGTAGTTGGCCATGCACTATCACATATCAACCATCTGGGTCTAATTTTCATTCTATGTTTCATTGAAGTTAATTGTCTTATTAATCAAGATGGAAACCCCTCTACTTTTGCCAGTTCCTGGGCTTGAGAAAACCTTCCCCACCCACGAGCACCACAGTTTCAAGGATTCCTGTTTAGTTAGATGTGTTTCCTGAACAAAGGCTATATCAACTTTGGATGATTTCAGATATGTCAGGATTTTCTTTTTCTTAATTACATTGTTAAGGCCCTTAAGATTCCAACTGGCAAATTTCAATTCAGTTGTGCGAGCCATTAAGTAGTAAAGCTTGCATAAAGGTTTTGTGCATTACCAAAATAGTACAGTGTGGTGGCAAACAAATAGACATAAAAAAAAAAAAAAAACACACAGTCAAGTTCAACAGACTGGGACAAACACATGTAAACCAAGTGAAAAACTTGGAACTAGGAGACCTGGAAATGTCACCCGAACTCGACTTTCTGCAAACCCAACACTTGCATATAATATATTTAATCCTTTATGCTGTATTAAATGGGGATTATATAGATATATATATATTTAAAAAAAATAGCTATAGCTCCTCATTAGTTGTATAAAATATAGAATTTAGGAGAGCAAAAGAAATAAAAAAAAAATAAAACAAAAGAAGGAAGGCCCTAAATGTGGCCTTTCTTAATGCTCTATTATATGGGATGGGAGCTAGGCTATAACATAAGGTTAAGAGACAAAAGAAAAAGTCCAAGAAAATCGTCAGGCTCCGTTGATATGTAATATCAATAACAATCATTTCAATATAACAATCATTTCAATATAATTGGGGTGTGGTTTCAATATTTACCCCACATTTTGTCCTTAGCTCAGTTTTCCTTAACAATCTTCTTCTTGACAAACTCCGAAGCTTCTTCAGGGGAGATAAAACAATGATTTGCTCCATTATGTTTAATCTCCAAGGTGGCGGGGAAGCAGAGCATGTACTCGACTCCTTTATCCTTCAGATCATCTTTGACTTGCTTGAATGACGCCCTCCGCTCCATCGTTTGCTTCAAGTAGTCCAGAAAAAACATGATCCTGGCTCTTTGCCACATGATCTGACCTTTTGCTCTGGCTGCTCGAAGTATCTCCTCTTTCACCTGGTAGCGGAGCATGTTGACCATCACGGGCCGCGGTCGGTCTCCCTCTTTCTGCTCTCGTCTCGGCGGGCCGGTGGGGACTGGATGTGCGCGCTGCATCTCCAATGTCGGGAATCGATGCTCCAGCATGATTGGAATTTCCCGTTGTAAAAACTGTATCATGTCGTTCCCTTTTTTTTAGCTCCGGTATGCCCAGGATTTTAACATTGCAGCGTCGTCCTCTATTATCCAAATCTTCAACGCACTCTTGAAGTTGTTGCATTTTTTCCTGGAGGGTTTTGACATGCTGTGTGGATGTGTCAGCAGCGGCTTCCAGTGCGGCGACCCGTTCTTCCGCTTTGTCCATGTGGGAGCTTAGAGTACTGATCTTCCCTTCAATGTCCTCCACAGTAGCCTTAATTTCTTTTGTATCCTGCTCGATGTTCTGTGTGGACATACGAATTGCTTTTATCTCTGTAGCGAGGAAACTCAGCGAGGGCTCCTCCGCGGCTGCACGCAGTGTAGCTGGCGTGTCATCTGAGGGTCTGCTAACGTAAGCGTCCATTTTCTTGCTAGCTCTCGTCAATCTGGGCACTGGTGAATCTTTGGAGCGCTGAAACTTTAGCTGTTTTCGGTTCGGCATTAGTATTTTTTCACTCCAAGACAGAGAAATGTATCCGCGTTACTGAGCGAAACTCTGAATACTGTGTGAAAAGCTGGGAATAATTATCGATATTTTCGTTTGTCGTGTCGGGTTTTGCAGAGCAACTTTCTACGCCGCCATCTTCGTTGAGAGCCCCACGTCACTTCTACATTGTTGATTTTTGATATGGTAAATCTGTTGAAAATGTTGTGATATTGACTGATATTTGGAACCCTGGTTTTAAATTCCAAATGTCAATCTATTACACATCACAAATACATTGAGATGTGGAAGGCTGCAGATTTACAATTTACAGATTTACAATTGTACTTCCTATGTTCACAGGAAGTAGGCGGTTGAGAGCATTCTAGCAGTGCAGACCATATGGTGAGTGAGCTCTCTACATTGTTGATTTTTGATATGCTAAATCTGTTGAAACCTGTGTAGCTGTTATATTTTAATTGTGTATTATCGCTGTCTATAAATACATAGGTTTTTATAGGGATTTTTGAACATACAGGATGTAGTTATCACTTTTCTGTCACAGGGGAACATGTTGTGATGTTGATTAATATTTGGAATCCTGGTTTTAAATTCCAAATGTCAATCTATTACACATCACAAATAGATTGAGATATGGAAATTGATATTTGGAACCCTGTTGTGATATTGATCAGTGTTTGGAACTGTGTTATGATATTGATTGATATTTGGAACTGTGGTTTTAAATTCCAAATGTCAATCTATTACACATCACAAATAGATTGAGATATGGAAATTGATATTTGGAACCGTGCTGTGATATTGATTGGTGTTTGGAACTGTGTTGTGATATTGATTGATATTTGGAACCGTGGTTTTAAAATCCAAATATCAATCTATTACATATTAAAAACTGAATAGTATATAAAATTTATAGCAGGTAATGATATAGATTAAAAGTTAGAATAAAAATGTACAATTCCAAATCAACAACATGTGTCCATTTTTGCCTCTGTAAAACAGGCTGAAAGGAATCCCACAGCTCCTGTCAAGCTGGCCGGTGGCTGCTTACAAGCATCCCAAGATGATCAAAGCACACGTGCACTCAGGGGCCGGCTGGACCAGGGGTCCTGGGATATGTATCCCAGGAGCCCTTGCCCAGCCGGCCCCTGAGTGCATACCACAGGCTTCAGTGGATGAGAACCCTCGCTACATACCAGGACCACTGGCAGCGGATAATCTCAGGCACATGGCAGCAGTTAGGGGTGAGATGAGCTCCAGGTCAGTTGAATTAAATCTGGCCTGGTGGGCCTTAAAGGCACTGGTATCTGTCATTAGGTCTGTCACCCCGTCACCCCAAATTGAACCAGTGCCAGCATCCTTCTCTAGGGAAATCTCCCCTGCGTACATGTCAACATCTTTCTCTAGGGACAGCTCCACTGGATACATGCCAGCATCCCTTCCTAGCAACAGCTCCACTGGATACATGCCAACACCCCTCCATGGGGACAGCTGCACTGGGTGCATGCCAGCAGCCCTCCACAGGGACAGCTCCACTGGGAACATGCCAGCATCCCTCCCTAGCAACAGCTTCACTGGGTACATGCCAGCACCCCACCACAGGGACAGCTCCCCTGGGTACATGCCAGCACCCCTCCCTAAGGACAGCTACACTGAGTGCATGCCAACACCCCTCCATGGGGACAGCTGCACTGGGTGCATGCCAGCAGCCCTCCCCAGGGACAGCTCCACTGGGTGCATGCCAGCATCCTTCTCGAGGGCCTTCTCCACTGGGTACATGCCAGCACCCCTCCCTAAGGACAGCTACACTGAGTGCATGCCAACACCCCTCCATGGGGACAGCTGCACTGGGTGCATGCCAGCAGCCCTCCCCAGGGACAGCTCCACTGGGTGCATGCCAGCATCCTTCTCGAGGGCCTTCTCCACTGGGTACATGCCAGCATCCCTCCCTAGCAACAGCTCCACTGGGTACATGCCAGCATCCCACCACAGGGACGGCTCCCCTGGGTACATGCCAGCACCCCTCCCTAGGGACAGTAAAGACTGAGCTTAGGTAAGTGAAATAGGTTCGGGAATGTTTCTGTTTTTTGGACCTTGCCCCCAGTGCTCCAGGGACTGTCCAGAAGGGGTTCATGCCCCATGGACTACTCTTGTATTATCTAGCTGGAGTAGTCTGTATGGCATGAACCCATTTTGGATTGCAGTCAACAGTTCGAGGATGTCCACAGGTAAGTGAAATAGGTTAGGGAATGTTTCATTTTTTGGACTTTGGACCCAGTGCCCTAGGGACTGTCCAGAATGGGCTAATGCCCTATGGACTACTCTTGTATTATCAAGCTGGATTGGTGTGTATGGCGTTAATCCATTCTGGATAGCATTTAACAGTTCAAGGATGTCCACGGGTAAGTGAAACAGGGTTGGGAATGTTTGTTTAGACTTTATAATAATAATAATAATAATACATTTTATTTATAAAGCGCTTTTCAAAATACTCAAAGTCGCTTTACAGAAATTAAACAACAATATTAGAAAAACAACAATATTAGAAACACTTAGAAACACATAAGTACAATGCAGAGATTTATCAAACATAAGATGTCCAAAACAATCAGAACGGAGAAAAACACGGTTGGATAAAGATTTGAGTGAAGTGGATGGACCAGACGGATCATAACAGTGCAGGTAGAGTTAGAATGTTAGATGTTAAAAGCAGAGTGGAACAGGTGCGTTTTGAGAAGTGACTTGAAAGTCTTGAGGTCTGTGGTTTCCCGGATGCGTTTGGGAAGGGAGTTCCAGAGGGTGGGGGCAGCAACAGAGAAAGCTCTATCTCCCCAGGTTTTGTGTTTGGTCTTGGGGACAGTGAGGAGAATGGCATCAGAAGAACGGAGGGTGCGGGAAGGGATGTATGGGTGGAGAAGGTCTGCGAGGTAGGAGGGGGCCTGGTTATGGAGTGTTTTATGGGTGAGGAGGAGGATTTTGAATTCAATTCGTTGTGTAATTGGGAGCCAGTGGAGGTTCTGGAGGACAGGTGTGATGTGGTCACGGGAGCGGGTGTGGGTGAGGAGGCGAGCAGCAGAGTTTTGGATGTACTGGAGTTTATTGAGGAGTTTGGCGGTTGTACCATATAGGATGCTGTTGCAGTAATCAAGGCGGGATGTAATGAAGGCGTGGATTAGAGTTTCAGCGGCCGAGAAAGAGAGTGAGGGGCGGAGGCGGGAGATGTTCTTTAGGTGGTGGAAGGCTGATTTAGTGATGTGTTTGATGTGTTGGTCGAAGGAGAGATTACTGTTAAAGATGACTCCAAGGTTGCGGCAGTGGGGGGAGGGTGACAGTGTGGAGTTGTCAGTGGTGAGGTGGAAGTGTCTGGCTGTTTGGGTGAGGGAATTTGGACCAATTAGAATCATGTCTGATTTGTCATAGTTAAGTTTGAGGAAGTTTGCTTGCATCCAGCATTCGATGTCGGTCAGACAGTTTGACAGGGTGGAATGAGTTGAGGGGGTGATGGATTTGGTGGTGATGTATAACTGGATGTCATCAGCGTAGCAGTGGAAGTGAAGATTATGGCGGCGGATGATTTGACCAAGGGGGAGGAGATACAGGATAAAGAGGAGAGGACCAAGCACAGAACCCTGGGGGACGCCTTGGGACAGGGGGGCAGTTGAGGAGGAGCAGTTGTTGATGGAGATGAATTGTTGTCTGCTAGAGAGATATGAGTGTAACCAAGTGAGGGCAGCGTCAGTGATGTTGAGGAGGGAGTTCAGCCGGGAGAGTAGGATGGAGTGATTGATGGTGTCAAAGGCAGCGGTGAGGTCCAGGAGGATGAGGATGGAGATTTGTCCAGAGTCTGAGGAGAGGAGGAGGTCATTTGTAATTTTGAGGAGGGCGGTTTCAGTACTGTGTTGTGCGCGGAATCCGGATTGAAATTCTTCGAAGAGGTCATGGTTGTTGAGGTGGGATTTTATTTGTGAGGCAACAACACGTTCCAGGATTTTCGACAGGAATGGGAGGTTAGAGATGGGCCGGAAGTTGTTCATGATGTCAGGATTAAGACCAGGTCTCTTGATGATGGGGGTGACAGCAGCAAGTTTCAGTGAAGATGGGACGGAGGCAGAGCTGAGCGAGGAGTTGATGATTTTGGAGACCAGCGGAGAGATGGTGGGGAAGCAGTCCTTGGCGATGGAGGATGGAATGGGGTCAAGCATGCAGGTGGAAGTCTTCATGGATGAGATGATTGTGGATAGCATAGTTGGGGAGACAGGTGCAAATTTGGAGAGGGGCCGGGTGATGAGATGGGTGGAGGGGGGTGATGGGGGTGGGGGAGTAGGGGAGGTAGTTAGGGAACTGTAGATTTTGTCAATTTTGGACTGGAAGAATGAGAGGAAGGAATTGCATTTGTCAACGGTGAATGAACTTGAGATGTTGTCGCTGGGGTTAAGGAGTTTGTTTATAGTAGAAAAAAGAGCCTTTTGGTTGTTGGAGCCGGAGTGAATGAGGTTTGAAAAGTAGGTAGAGCGTGCAGCGTTGAGGGCGGCTTTGTACTGTAGGAGGTGGTCTGTGTAGGCTTGGAGATGAACTGTCAAACCAGTTTTTTTATGGAGTCTTTCAAGCTGGCGCTTGCGGGATTTCATTTGGTGGAGTTCCGGGGTGTACCAGGGGGCAGAGTGGGAAAAAGAGACAGATTTGGTTTTGGTGGGAGCAAGTTGGTCCAGACAGGAGGAGAGAATACTGTTGTAGTGGTTGACTAGTTCGTCAGGATCATCAGACAGTGGGGGAGGGTGGGTTGACAGGGTGTTGGATAGGGAGACTGAGAAGTCCTGGGGGGAGATATATTTAAGGTTTCTGAAGGATATAGTTCGTTTGACCTTGGGGAGGGGGGAGGGTAGATTAATATCCATGAAGATAGCCAGGTGGTCAGAGATGTGGAGGTTGATGCTGAAAAGTTGATGGATGGCGAGACCAGAGGAGCAGACTAGGTCCAGGGTGTGTCCATGGTTGTGAGTGGGAAAGTTGACATGTTGAGTGAAATTGTGGGAGTCCAGAAGGTCCAGGAAGTCGGAGGCTTGTTTGCAGTTTCTATTGTCGATGTGATAGTTGAAGTCGCCAAGGAGGAGGACAGAAGGTGAGATGGCTGAGAGCTGTGCAACAAAGTCGGAGAAGTCGGAGAGAAATGATGGATTGGGCTTGGGAGGGCGATAAATAACTGCAATAACCAGGGGAGCAGGTCCAGGCAGTTTAAAAGCAATGGTTTCGAAGGAGTGAGCAGGGGTGGTGGATATGGTGATGATTTTGAGGTCTTTTTTATGGATTGAGGCCACACCACCACCTTTGCCAGTGGGACGGGGCTGGTCGATGTATGTGTATCCAGGAGGAGTGGCTTGGTTGAGAGAAAAATAGTCCAGGTAATTGTGCCAGGTTTCAGTGATGCAGAGGAAGTCCAGGTTGTTATCAGTGATGAATTCGTTTAGAATTAGTGCTTTGTTATTGAGTGATCGAGTGTTTAGCAGAGCCAGTTTGAGGAAATGCTGCTGTGTGATTTGTTCTGAGGAATGAGGAAGTGAGCGGAGGTTGGGATTGGACTGTTTCATAGGTTTCATTGAGCGTTTGTTCTTTCTCGTATGGTTGATCCTGTTTGGACGGTGCGGTCTCACTGAGATGATGGGCTGAATGGGGAAAGCTGCAGCAGGGAGTGGCAATGACAGACGGAGCCTATAGGGGGAGCTCTGACAGGAGGGGGAACTCTGAGAAGGTACTGTGTGGGGAAAAAATAGAGCGGATGGACTGGTGTACGAGGTGGATAGTCAATCCGGTGCATATCTCACTGCGTGCTGGAATTTGGAAGCGAGGATGCGGCGTCCCAGCATGCTCAGGTGAAGACCGTCTCGTCCAAAGAAGGAGGGACGCTCCCAGAACATGTCGAAGTTGTGGATGAAACGGATGTTATGTGCTGCGCAGGCAGATTGGAGCCAGGTGTGGAGATAGAGAATCCTGCTAAAACGAACATCGCCACGGCCCAGAGTGGGGAGTGGGCCAGAGACAAAAACAGCCTTTCCAGAGCTTTTAAGAAGATTAAAGAGTTGGATAAAGTGAACTTTTGTCAGCTCCGATGGTGTGCGAGTGGTGTCGTTCGTGCCACAATGAACAATTATTTTCGTAATTGTTGGAGGCGCTGACTCCAGGAGGCCAGGAAGTTTTTCCTGGCCCACTTTGACTCCATTGCTTTAGGGATTGTCCAGAATGGGCTAATGTTGTAAGGACAACTCTTGTATTATGAAGTAGGAGTGGTCTTTGCAGCATAACCTCATTCTGGACACAGTCGACAGTTTGAGGATGTCCACAAGCAAGTGAAATAGGTTTGGGAATGTTTCTTTTTTTTGGACTCTGGCCCCAGTGCTCCAGGGACTGTCCAGAAGGGGTTCATGCCCCATGGACTACTCTTGTCTTATCAAGCTGGATTGGTGTGTATGGCATTAACCCATTCTGGATTGCATTTAACAGTTCAAGGATGTCCACAAGTAAGTGAAACAGGTTTGGGAATGTTTGGATTTTTGGACTTTGACTCCAGTGCTCCAGGGACTGTCTAGAATGGGCTAGTGATATATGGATTACTCTTGTATAATGAAGCTGGAGTAGCCCATATGTCACACACCCATTTTGGACACAGTCAACAGTTCCATTCTATACACAGGTAAGTAACACAGGTTGGGGAATGTTTCACTTTTTGGACTTTGACTCCAGTACTCCAGGGACTGTCCAGAATGGGCTACTGCTGTATAGACAACTCTTGTATTATGAAGGAGGAGTGGTCTGTACAGCATAAACCCATTCTGGATGCAGTCAACAGTTCCAGGCATGAAGAGATAAGTGTATAGTGGATGATCCAGCACTAAGGGGGGACTGGTTAAGTTTAGTAAAAAACAGGGCTGGGGCGGCGTGTCGATGTATTTGATTACGTCAATGTATAAGGTACGTTGACGCAAAAACTGTGCATCGACGCGTCATCAGACCAAAACAAAAAATGGTGGCAGCTGCAACACGAGTGAGTCAGTTGACTCTGATCAATGTACAAAACGAACTCGTAGTTCTAAGATATGGGACTATTTTACCATAAAAGGAAGCGAGTCAGTTGTTTGTCAGCTTTGTAAAATGAAAATGGCCTATCATAAAAGCATGATGGCTATGCACTAGCACCTTAAAACGTGGCATCCAGGAGCAGCTTGTGCAGATGACAAAATTCTGTAAGTTTTCAACTTTTTACTATATCAATTTTTTCTATTCTTGTTTGTTTTGCTGTACTGCATTATATTACACAATGGTTCATCACATTTTATTACCATATTATAACATTAAAGATTATAATGTAAGTCCAGTCGCCTTTCCTCTGTTTAGCTAACCCTCCTCAGGGCCATGTGCATTTGTTTTTAACGACGCCGACAAAGAAGTAATCCATGGAGCGCTGGATAACATTACAATGATACAACGTTTATATTTGTGTCATCTTAACCATCATAAATGAAAGATTATGGGTTACGGAGCGCGTTTGTGTCACTGTGAGCAGAGACGAGAGCTGGGACACCGGAGTGGAGGCCAAGTGCTGCACTGATGTTGCAAGGTTGGTTTTCAGCCCAGAGAGCCTCCATTCTCTAATTAAGGTAAAAAATGTAGCATAACCATGGGAAAATCCTGCATAGTTCGTCATTCATCCAAACACCCTTACATACATGCACGCACAGCACATACACACACACTCACACTCATTAGGGTTAGGGTTAGGGTTTTTTGTTTTGTTTTTGTTATTTTCTTGTCTGCCTGCTTTATTTTGCACTTAATTATTCCTGTACTGTCTACGTTGATTGTTATTTTGTAAATTAAATTAACTAATAAAACTTTAAACTTTTGGGCTTCTGGTGATTTTAACATGTTATGTGGTGGTCTTCATTGAGATACATAAATGAGCATATATAAATTGCTATGTAAGTCAAATAATGGGGAAATAATCAATAATGGAATCGAAATCGAAAAATTAATCGTTAGATTAATCGAAAAAAAATTACTAGATTAATAGATTACTGGCTCTCAAAACTGGTTCCAAGCAAGCTCAAACTCCTTGCTGGTCTAGAGTTAAGGACTGGTTCATCCATATTAAGTGTGTTTATCTGCTATGTAATGGATGTAAACACAGTTGAAGCTCAACTGTAAGCAGTGGCTAACAACAGCTAACATTCATATCAAAACATAGTTGCTGGTCGCGGCGATTATGACAAAGATGGCTTCCTTTTTTCTTTTTTTTTGGTCGGGTTCGGGCTGAGAATTATCACTAATTAGATGGACAAGATTTTAATTTTCAGGTCCATCTATAACTGTAGTATGTATGTATAACTGTATTTTCAGGATGCTGAGCTACATGCATCCCAGTGGGAATGAAATCATTGCAGAACAGCAAATAGTCAAAGGTTAGGAACTTCCCATAATTCTTAGGTCTAGGTTTGTAACTGAGGGTGAAGACAGATTTACTGACTGTGTTACAATGCTCCATCCGGATCACCACTATGGTATTTTATTGTATTTTAACCATATTCCCTGTGTGGTCCTTGTTCACCATTTGACCAGTGGCTTTGCTGCTGTTTAGTCCATTGATTTAGTTTGGCCATGTTCACCACTGAAGCTTTTTAGTATCAAGGGACATGATAAACACTTTGGATGGTTCAACTTTTCAAAGTCAAACTATATAAACTCACATTTTGCTCACACGATTTGTATTTGTATTCTGAAACCAAGCTGTGTTCAGTTAACATGTTTAGGGATGACAGACACCATCTGTTGCCAAATCAATAATAATAATCAACAGAGTCACTAAAGCCATTTTGTCTTTGCTCCACATGGATCATGAGTCTGACCTGTGGTGGTCCACCCTCCCGCAAAAAACCTGAACAGACCAGTGTTTTGGTGAGCTCTGCCACACAGCACCTGATTCCCCCCGGTCCATTAAATCAAGCTTTCACTTCATTTAATTTACCTGAAGTGCTAAATTAAAAGTAAAGGCCAGCTTTTACGTTACTGATGCAGTGTTTGACCTGCCTCGGTTCACAGGTAGCGCACGCGTGCACACACACACACACACACACACACACACACCTGAGCTCCTGATTACAGGTGCGGCCTTTAGCTTTAGCACCTGCACTTGACCAATTAACTGCTAGCTGCTAGCATTAGCTATTAGCATCGTTTCGAATTAAGTAGTTCATTGTCATGAGATAAAGATTCTCGCAAGCTACGACAAGACTCTTAATGGTAACTTTTATCACAGCACACATAGATTACACATATTTAACCACACAAACTGCTCGCCGAGTGATTCGGTTTAAAGAGTTGATGTTTACCATAGCAGGCTCCACGTGCAGACAGGAGATGATGACATACGTCCGGTCCGGTGAACTCTCAGGACCGTTGTCAACATCCGGCAGTCACCGCGGAGAGCTGTGACATCGATGGCTGCTCGCAGAGACCATCTCAACTGCTGTTTTTGTGTTTGTTTTTGTTGTTGTTGACTTTCTGAGCTTTACTGTTAAAGACAGCTCACGAGTCTGCAGCCGGCGTTTCCAGCGCACAGACCTGATTGAACCTCCAACACCGGCTGAATGCAGATGTCTGAGGAATGGAGCAGCTGTCCCGGTGCTTTTTCATTCACCCTTCCAGCACCACAGCCCGGAGTTTGGCAGAGGACAGAGCGACCCAACACGGAGGCAATGCAGACTGATGAGCCGTCTGTGGAAGCTGAATAGCCTCTCCTCCTGACCATGACTACTGTGCCAGTACAGAGTGCAGCTGCATTGGATTTGTCCCTTGACCATGTGGAAGAACTCAGTGCAGAAACAACAAGGCTCTTCATACATAGGGTTTTTAAGAATAAGAATACTTTATTAATCCCCAAGGGGGAAATTGCTTTTTGTTGCAACAACATCCAGCTCAAGTGTACAGGATAGAGGAGAAAAGTGTACATTCCCAGAGGTAAAAAAAAGAATTATAAATTTAAATAGAAAGAAAAATATATATATATATAAAATATAGAATATATAAAATATGTAAGAAATATATACAACTACAGGCTCAACAGGATTTATTGCACTGTGTTTCACATTGGATGTGGATTATTGCACTAAATAATTATATGTATATATATGTTGCACATATTGTTTGTTGCACAGATGGAATTGTGCAGGAGACAGATTAGGGGAGCCAGCCTCAGTCTCAGAGTGTTAAGAATGTGTCAGAAAGTCAGAGTGAGGAGTTGTAGAGTTTGATGGCCACAGGCAGGAATGATTTCCTGTGTTGCTCTGTGGTGCATCGTGGTGCGATCAGTCTGGTGCTGAAAGAATTCCTGTGTTTGACCAGCACGTCATGGAGCGGGTTGGACGGGTTGTCCAGGGTTCACAAGGTAAACTGGAATATTCAATGTGGCAGATGACACTATATGAGCATTGGCAAGGTAGGTTTATTTATACAAACAGTTTATCTCAAAGGGCTTTGCACAGCATCGTAACAACATCCTCTGACCTCTGACCCCCCATCAACTGGGGGAAATCTCTTAACAGGGAGCAAACGGAGGAAACCTCAGGGCGAGAGATATGGGGGGGATCCCCCACCCGAGGCTTGCAGATGTGCAATAGATGTTGTCTACAGACAAGAACACGGTTCACAACATGGGATGTGGAGAAACATGTAGAGCAGTGGCTCAAACCAAACAGGTTACTGCTGTGTGGTGTAGAGGAGGAAATATTTAGAGACATTTATCTATTATCTCCCCAACACGTATTCTGTCTTTCTGGTGTTAAGATGAGGTTTTATCAAAGTAAAGTCATTAATCAATCTGACTCCATTTACTTAAAGATAACTTTACCATTAAATATTGGTGAGAATTAATAGTTAACCAGTAATTAAGAATATAAGCCTTTTAAGAATTGAACTCTGCTGTTAAGAGATCTGACATCAGTCTTACTTCAGGGATGGCAGATATAGGATAACAAACTACTCAGTGACCTTCTTAACATGGAAGAATAGCCCTAATGCCTGGGTTGAAGTATTCAGAGGTATTAGAACATGATACTCAATCTTGTCTGTCCAACTCAGAGGTTAAGGGTGTTGTGATAGCCCTCGGCCATGTTGTGTTTTGCTGGTCTCTCTGCACTCCTCCTTTCCCAGGTTCTCTCTGCCTGTCTCCCACCCATCTCATCAGGGGATTCACTCCACCTGTGGCCTTGTCTATAAAGGCATGGCCATTCCAAGATGGCTCTCTCTCTTTCCTGGATGGCTGATGCCTCCAGGCAGCCCCAGCATTGGTTTGGTTTGGTTTGGTTTGGCTTGGGTGGTCTACTTAGACCTTTGTACTTCTTGCACTGAGACCATCAGACATGTAACATTTCAAGAGGAAGTCAGGTAGACAGGAGGTGTTAAGGAGACACTAACCAAAAGGCATAACACACAATTGATTACATCCAGTCTGGGAAAGACTGCCTTTGTTTTAGAGACAACATTTCAGGGTGGGAGTCAAACTGTCTTACAGTGGTCCAGCGACGTGCACTTCTTCCGGTGCCAACGCGAGTGGCAGCCTCTCTAGCAGCTCCATGCGTTCTCGCACTTTTTCTCCTTTTTCTCATTACTTTCATCTTTCTTTGTTTCTCTGGAAACGTATTATCATTCTATCCTATGGATGTGGATTCCACGCCGAGACTCGTTTACACGAGGAACTTTCTACATACTTTGAGAGCAAAGTCCCGCTTCGGCGTGATTCCGTGTTTACCTGATGACGTAAGGAATCCGTACCGGGGCTGTAGAGCTGGGGCTATGCTAAAAGCAAAGCGGCTAGCAAAGAAGTGGAGATTCAAGCCTCCGGTACCGTCGATGATCATGGGAAACGTGAACTCACTACCGAATAAGATCGACGAACTGGCTGCGCTGACAAAGAATGTCAAGACCTTCAGGGAGTGCAGTTTACTGTGCCTCACTGAAACATGGCTAACAGGTAGCATCCCAGACGCTAACGTGGAGCTACCGAACTTCAGCACAGTCAGAGCGGACAGAGACACAAGAGCCTGTGGAAAGCGCAAAGGAGGGGGACTCGCGCTGTACATGAACAAACGGTGGTGTAATCCTGGACATGTGAACATCAAGATCTCCACATGCAGCAGGGACATTGAACTTCTGGCTGTAAGTTTACGTCCCTACTACCTGCCAAGGGAGTTCAGCCACGCCATTGTTGTTATTGTTTACATTCCTACGCGCGCCGACGCGGATGTCCAGAGTGACATTAATCATGTCACTCTGGACAAAACACTAACTGCTTTCCACCAGTATGTGGACTGTATCACCAGGGGGAATAAAACTTTAGACCTGATGTATGCAAACGTCAAGGATGCATACAGCGCCACCCCCCTGCCTGCACTGGGGAAAGCAGACCACAATCTGGTACTGCTCAAACCTCACTATACACCAAGAGTGAGAAGACTACCAACATCCACACGCTCATTCAGGAAGTGGTCTCCTGAAGCTGAGCAGGCTCTGCAAGACTGCTTTGAAACCACAGACTGGGATGCATTGCAGGGGTCTCACAATGAGAACATGGGGGAGATGGTTGACTGCACCACGGACTATATTAACTTCTGTATGGATGTTGTTGTTCCTATAAGAACTGTACGCTGCTTTGCGAACAACAAGCCCTGGATAACCAGTAACATCAAAGGCCTTCTGAACCAGAAGAAGAAGGCCTTCAAGAAAGGTGACACACAGGAGCTCAAGCGGGTACAGAAGGAACTCAGAGTCCAGCTAAGGATGGCGAAGGAGCAATATGGAAGGAAAATAGAACAAAGGATGCAGAACAGCATGAGAGATGTGTGGGAGGACCATCACTGGCCACAACACAAAGAGTGTTGTGTAAAAAAAAAGGAAAATGCACCGAGCTCCGAGAAGTAGAGGGAGCGAGGGGGGGGGGGGTGAGTGTAGGTAGGAGGAACCAGGGCTTAGCTCTAGGCAAACTAGTGAGAGAGAGAGGGGGAGGAGTGAAAGTAGGAGGAGGAGCCTAGAACTTAACCCTGTGTGAAGGAGAGAGAGAGCGAGGGAGGAGTGAGTTAAGGGGGGAAGGACTTAAAAACTTAACCCTGTGTAAAAGAGAGAAAGGGAAGGAGGAGCTAGTGTATGTGGGAAGGACCAAAACTTAACCCTGTGCAGAAGGAGAGAGAATAAGGGGGAGGGGTGAGTGACCACTGCGGGGAAAGTTCTAGAAAGACCACAGGTGCAGACACCAGGTGCAGGGGTGAAGTGTGCCAACTATGACAACATAAACTTGGAAAAAACCATGCACGAGTAGAGAAAACGTGATAATAAGAGATAGCCGCGCCTGTTTAGGGCAGGGGCTAAGGTGTAAAAAGTGACACCATGTTTGTTTGGACAAATAAAATTAGGTTTAAGGAAAATAAAGGTGGAAACCTTCCTAAATTTAAATAAAAAGGTTGTGCATTTTGGGGGGTATAAAAAATGAGTGCAAAGCCCTCTGGGTCAGTCTGATCCGGATCTGACTTGGGTTCTAACCTCGCCGTCGCGTGGGTTAAACTCCACTGCACCAAGCTCTGTCGGACTTAGAAAATTTTCAAAGGGAGCTCCTCCACACTTTGTTGATTTTTTGTGACCTTGGTGGACTCCCTTCAAGACTTAGATTTTTGTATCATTAAATGTTGGAGAAAATAAACGGTCTTTGATCACAACTGGCCCATTTTCAGACGTTTGTTTTTTACCCGACAAGAGGAGTCCCCCCATCGAGGGGGATGTGGGAAGGGCAAACCAGTTGAACCAGTTTTTTAACAGGTTTGATCAGCCCACTCCATTCACCCCTCTGAGCACAGCAATCCCCACCCACCCACCTCACCCACCCCCACAAGCCATTACCAGCACAGAAGAGGAAACCTCCCCCTCCCCCCTCATACCACCAACAATCACTGCAAGCCAGGTATATGGAGAGCTGAGGAGGCTGCGCCCCAGCAAAGCTGCAGGTCCAGATGGAGTATCCCCCACACTACTGAGGGCCTGTGCGCGAGAGCTGGGTCACCCCCTACAGCGCATCTTCAACCTGAGTTTGGGACAGGGGAGAGTTCCACAGCTGTGGAAGACATCCTGCATCATCCCAGTCCCAAAGAAACCACATCCTGGGGAACTGAACGACTACAGGCCGGTCGCCCTGACATCACATGTGATGAAGACTATGGAACAACTGCTGCTCCATCACCTGAGGCCACAGACCCACCACGCTCTTGACCCTCTGCAATTTGCCTACAGGGAAAAGATGGGAGTTGAGGATGCCATCATCTTCTTGCTCCACCGATCTCTCTCTCACCTGGACAGAGGCAGCGGTGCTGTGAGGATCACATTTTTGGACTTCTCCAGCGTCTTTAACACCATCCAGCCTCTGCTCCTCAGAGACAAACTGACAGAGATGGGAGTAGAATCACATCTGGTGGCATGGATAACTGATTACCTGACTGGGAGACCTCAGTATGTACGACTGGGGGACTGCAGGTCCGACACTGTGGCCAGCAGTACTGGAGCACCGCAGGGTACTGTGCTCTCTCCGGTCCTGTTCACCTTGTACACGTCCGACTTTCAACACAACTCTGAGTTCTGTCATGTACAGAAGTTCGCGGACGACACGGCCATCGTGGGATGTATCAGGGGTGGACAAGAGGATGAGTAGAGGAAACTGATCCAGGACTTCATCACATGGTGTGACTCCAACCACCTGCTCATCAACTCCAGCAAGACTGAGGAGATGGTGGTGGACTTTAGGAGGACCAGGACACAGCCTGAACCCGTTCAGATCAAGGGAGACTGTGTGGAGGTGGTTCACACCTACAAATACCTGGGAGTGCAGCTGGATGACAAACTGGACTGGTCTGCCAACACGGATGCCCTGTGCAGGAAAGGACAGAGCCGTCTGTACTTCCTCAGAAGGCTGGCGTCCTTCAACATCTGCAAGAAGCTGCTACAGATCTTCTACCAGTCAGTGGTAGTGAGCGCCCTCCTGTACGCTGTAGTGTGCTGGGGGGGTAGCCTCAAGAAGAAGGACACCGCACGCCTGGACAAACTGGTGAGGAAGGCAGGCTCTGTCGTCGGCTCAGAGCTGGACAGCCTAACATCTGTGGCAGAGCGACGGACACTGAACAGGCTACTGTCCATCATTGACAATCCACAGCACCCACTGCACAGCACCATCTCCAGGCAGAGGAGCAGCTTCAGCGACAGACTGCTGTCACTGTCCTGCTCTACTGACAGACTCAGGAAATCGTTCCTCCCCCATGCCGTGAGACTCTTCAACGCTTCTCGGGGGAAACTACAATAACAGACGCTAAGCCCTGGACTGCACACCCACACCATGCACCTCAGGACACACACACAGGCACACGTGCACTTTACCACACACACACATCAACAAGATGGACTCTTAAATGTGTACTAAATCCATACTGCACAATATAAATACATATGTTGCACACCGTCACTTTGCACAACTGCACAAAGAGTGGAGATTTACTATATTTTGCAATTTATACTCTTATTCTACTTTGCATGCACTCTTATTATATTGCACTCTTATTATATTTTTTTTAGAACGGTACTGTGTAATCCAGTATTATTTCCTTAATATTTTCTAGAACCCTGCATGCCCCCATGTTCCCACATTTGCAAGCTGCTGGAACTGGGAATTTCTCTTGGAGATGAATAAAGTATCTATCTATCTATCTATGATTATAGAGGGGCAGGGGCTCAAAGTCAGAAAAGGGCAGCATGTGTGCGTGCAGAGTATAGGTATTTAATGTGTAAACTCTTACAAGGATAACCTGACGAATAACCACTGGAACAAAGTAACAAAGGAATTCTGGCAAAACAAGACTTGGAACCAAACAGACTAGAGCAAAACACAAAACCTGGTAACACATGGGCTTGGGGCAGAGCTTGACGCTGGTTCTCGTATCATGGGACGCGACGAACTGGCACAGGACAAAGGGAGACACAGACAATATATACACAAGGTAATGGGGCACAGGTGAAAACAATCAGGGCGTGGCAAGGCAAGGCAAGGCAATTTTATTTCTATAGCCCGTTTTTACAAACAGTTTGTTTCAAAGCATTACACAGCATTATGACAACATCCTCTGCCCTTAGACCCTCACATCGACTGAGGAAAAACTCCCAAGAAAACCCTTTAACAGAGAAAAAAATGGAGAAACCTCAGGGTGAGCAACAGAGGAGGGATCCCTCACCCAGGACTGGCAGACGTGCAATAAATGTTGTATACAGACAAAAAAAAAAAAAAAAAAAAAACACTCACTGGGAAGACACTCACAATGGCGGGAAACACACAAGGGCAGGAAGCAAAGGTGCCTGAAACAAGAGAGTTATTTCAAAATAAAACAGGAAGTAAATAACGAGACAACACGAGTGATGACTTGACATGAAGTATATGACATCGGACCAGACGAGACTGGGGAACATGACCCTGACTATCACAAGACAAGACTTAACATTTACGACGAGACATGACAGGTGCCACAGAGCTCTGATTATTTTTGTTCCTTTTTCTGAATACATAATGTATTGACTACTCTCAGGATAGAAGGACCATTTCACCCAGTATAACAAAAAGTGTTTCTGAACATGATTACCAGCCATAACTTTAACTCTTATTAACAAGCAATTAGCTTAACAAGCACAAATGGGCGCTTTTCTGAAATATGACTCATTTAAGCACGTTGAATAAGTAGAAGGCAACTTGTTAGCCTCCATGGAAATTATGCTAATTGCTTTATAACTCTCAAAGGATCAAGTTGCTCCACTGTCACGTCTCATGAGGCAATGGCTTCTCTCTCTCTCTCTCTCTCTCTCTCTCCCTCTCGCGGCCCTGTGGCAGAGCAGAGCCGCAACGGACAGAAGAGACGCAGGCCCAACACACACAACACTGTAGTACAAGAAAATGTGTACGGTAGATAACATTGGCGTTTTTGTACCGCCGTTTTTTACATCAGCAACAGGAATTTATAAATGTTATAAAAAATAAAAAACAGAGCAAGGCAAGGCAAGGCAATTTTATTTGTATAGCCCGTTTTTATAAACAGTTTGTCTCAAAGGGCTTTACACAGCATTATGACAACATCCTCTGCCCTTAGACCCTCACATCGACTGAGGAAAAACTCCCAAGAAAACCCTTTAACAGGGAAAAATGGAGAAACCTCAGGGTGAGCAACAGAGGAGGGATCCCTCACCCAGGATGGGCAGACATGCAATAGATGTTGTATACAGACAAAAAAAACAAAAAAAAAAAAAAAATTTACAACATGGAATACGGAAAACATGGAAATGGAATCAGTCAGTTAACGAAAAATGATGAAGGAAGCTCCTGGTGGGCAGGGAGAGAAGGCCAGCTTAATGGGACTACTGGACGGCAGACTGGGTCATGAGCAGGGAGTGCAGGCCGGTTTAACAGCAGGAGAAAGGAGGTGATGGAGGCGGCGGTTGGTTGGTTGGTGCAGGGGGATGGAGCTCTGAAGAGATCTGTGGAAATACAGAGAGAGTGAGAGACACCAAGGCCAGACTACAAAGTGCAACAAATAATGGCAGTTCAAAATGTGAGAGGAGAGGAGAGGAGAGGAGAGGAAGGACAGGGCTCCATGTAACCTGATGTGTCCCCCAGCAGTTTAAGCCTATAGCAGCGTAGCTATAAAATGGATCAGGACTACCTGAGCCAGCCCTAACTAAAGCTCTGTTATAGAGGAAGGTCTTAAGCCTGGACTTAAATGTAGAAAAAGTGTCTGCCTCTCTGACCCATGGAGAGAGCTGGCTCCATAATAGAGGAGCCCGGTAACTGAAGGCTCTACCTCCCAGTCTGTTTTAAGAGATACTGGGGGTCACTAACAGACCTGCATTCTGGGAGTGAAGTGCTCTGGTGGGACAGTATGCAATAATAAGGTCTTTCAGATAAGTTGGAGCTTTGTCAGAGCCTTGCAAGTAAGTAGAAGGATCTTGAAATCTATTCTATATCCTACAGGAAGCCAATGGAGAGAAGCTAGAATGGGAGAGATGTGCTCTCTCTTATTAACTCTTGTCAATACCCTCGCTGCAGCATTCTGGACCAGCTGGAGACTCTTCAGAGAGGTTTTTGGGCATCCTGACAAGAGAGAGTTACAGTAGTCTAGCCTAGAAGTAATAAATGCGTGGACCAGTTTCTCAGCATCACTCTGAGAGAGGATATTTCTGATCTTAGCTATATTGCGCAGGTGAAAGAAGGCAGTCTTAGTCACATGCTTTATGTGAGAGCTGAAGGAAAGATCCTGGTCAAAAATGACTCCAAGGTTCCTCGCTGTTGGTCTGGAGTTCAGGGTGATGCCATCCAGAGTAGCAATCTGATTGGAGAATGTGTCCCTGAGATGCTTAGGTCCAAACACAATAACCTCTGTTTTGTTCAGTAGTAGGAAGTTAGAAGACATCCAGGATTTGATGTTTTTCAAGCAATCTTGCAGATTGATGAGGCGGCTTCTATCATCTGGCTCTATTGATAGGTAGAGCTGAGCATCATCATCCTAAAAATGGAAATTGATGGAGTGCTTACGGATTATGTAAGGATGTATGGATGGCTCAACAGCACTGTGGTTCTTAGTCAGCCTAGTCACAGTATTAAAAAGGAACCTGGAATTGTTTTTATTCTCTTTGATTAAAGATAAAAAGTATGTACTCCTGGCGCTGCGAAGCTCTTTTTTATGTATTAATAAACTATCTTTCCAGGCTCTATGGTCTTCCTCACGTTGGCTGGAGTGTGTTTTCCTTTCCAGCGGTCTGGTCTTCTGCTTCAAGATGCGCAGGTTTGAATTGTACCAGGGAGCTATTCTCTTCTGGTTGATGACTTTCTTTCTCAGAGGGGCTACAGCATCAAGTGCGCCAAGGAGTGTTGCTGCAGTGCTGTCTACAAGATAATCTACCTGCGAGGGAGTAAGATCAGCATAGCTGCCCATCGTATTACCAGAAGGTGTGGCAGCAAGCTCTGCTGGAATGAGCTCTTTAAATCTAGAAACAGCAGTGTCAGATAAACATCTACTGTAGTGGGATTTTTTTCCCAGGTAAAGTGTAATTTGTTAAAGTAAATCCAAAGGTTATTAGAGAATGGTCAGACAAGACTGGGTTCTGAGGGAAAACTGTGATGTGATCCACTTCTATTCCACAAGTAAGAACCAGATCAAGGATATGATTAAAAGAGTGAGTGGGTTCATGTACCCTCTGGGTGAGAGAAGCTGAGCGTAAGGCTTTCAAATGAGTTATATGACACATTAGGTCGAGGGTTCATAAGCAGATTTGACTGATAAACTGCAGCCACTCCTCCTCCTCTACCAGTGTTATGAGGCACATGGTAGTTAATGTAACTGGGAGGGGTAGATTCATTTAAACTGACATATTCATCCTGTTGCAACCAGGGTTCTGTGAGAGTCAATATGTCAATTTGGTGAATGGTGATCAAATCATTTACTAGCAGAGACTTGGATGAGAGAGATTGAATATTTAGCAAACCACATTTAATAGTTTTATTTGTTTGGTTTGCTGAAGTAGTGGTTTTGATTTTAACTAAGTTGCTATAATTGACTCCTCCAGCTTTGGGTTTAGTCTTATAAAGCCTCGAGGCAGACACAGTTTTTATGGGATATAAGTAGGGTTGGGTGGGTGGTAGCACATAGGAACCTGCAGAGGGGCGTGTAAGACTGCGGCTCTGCCTGCTGGTCTGAACTCTGGGTGATTGTCAGGGGTTGGAACAGAATGTGCTATGTTTCTCGATAAGAGAGATGCACCATCCAAAGTAGGATGGACGCCATCTCTCCTAATCAGACCAGGCTTTCCCCAGAAACTCTTCCAATTGTCTATATAGGCCACGTTGTTTGCTAAGCACCACCTAGACATCCAGCAATGGAACAATGTCGGCTTCCCGGCGGCGGTGCCGCTGAGAGCAACAGAGCCAACATGCTGAGTTTGGGTCTCAGCGGGTGTGTCGCTGAGTGGGGAAAATCTATTGGACACATGAAGAGGTTGGTGGTGCAACACGGGCCGTGTGGACTTATGCTTCCTGCGTGCTGTCACCCAGCGAGCCTGGCTTCCCGGCTGCTTGGGAGCTGCGGGGGAACTGCTAGCGGCGGCTAGGCTAGGTGGCTCCACACTGGCTGAGGGGGCCTGAGACGATACCTGAGCTAAAGGACTAGCCTCCATGGTGCGGAACCAGGACTCTAGCTCACTAAACCTCGCCTCCAGGACTGCGAACAGGCTACACTTGTTACATGTACCATTATCATTAAAGGAGGCAGAGGAATAACTAAACATCAGGCACACGGAGCAGGAGAGAGAAGGAGAAGTGGAGGGAGAAGCAGAGAGAGAGAGAGATGCCATAGCTATGCTAGGTAAGTTTGGGTTTCTAGGACAGGTTCGTGAGTGGAGGAGTACAGATAGGGTCCTGTGATAGGCCTGAGTGATAAGACTTGTGTAATGAACAAAGCATAGTGTGCAGTGGTGCTTAAATTGATGAGGTTAGCAGAAAGCTAGACGGAGGATTGAGAGAGAGAGTCAAACAAGAGTAATCCATACATCACGACCCCATTCTGGACAGTCCCTGGAGCACTGGGGCCAGAGTCCAAGAAACAGAAACATTCCCAAACCTGTTTCACTTACCTGCGGACACCATGGAGCTGTTGACTGCATCCAGAATGGGTGTATGCAGCCCAGTCTACTGCTGTGTAATAAAGCAGAAGTAAACTGGTCTGCATTGACAAATTCTGGACAATCACTTCTCAGTGCTGTATCCTCAGGTGCTTGCTGGACCATCCATGACACCACCTGTTGGACGAAAAAAGAGAAAAATTAGTTCCCATAAAAGTACCTCCAATCGACTCCAAATGGCCTGAAACATGCTCCTAATTGATTTCTGGTGGGTCCATTTTGGCACCAACACTTAGGCTAGGTTCACACTGCAGCCTGAAGTGATCCAAATCCAATTTTTTCATCCCTATGCGACCTGTATCTGATCTTTTAATGACCATCTGCACGACACAGATCCATTTTTTCAAATGCGACCCAGGCGACTTGGATATATGGTCCTAAAACCGATACATATCCGATCTTTTGACATGTGACTTCACTCTGAACAGCCAGGTCGCATTCATCCGACCTACAAGTCATTAACAAGCCACAAACGTCGCTATTCTGCGCTGAAGCAGGAAGGAAACTGGAAGAAGAATAGTCAAGCGCGGCTACAGGCGGCCCTGGCTCCAATGTCAGCAAAAAATAAAGAGCCTGCGAGCCAAATACAAGGAGGCTAAAGATTCCAACAAACGAAGCGGCCGTGGACGTGTAACCTGTCCATTTTACGAAGAGCTGGACCGTATTTTGGGAGACAAGCCCAGCGTTGAGGCGATAGAATTGCTGCGTTACAGAGGAACCCTGTCCCGAGAAGAGCCCAGGTCCCGCAGCTAGCTCAGCCAACCCAGCTAGCAGCTCTACAGGTGGGCTATTTACACTATTATTATTTACGCTATTTACTGATGTACCTGATTATATTGAATTCTGAATGACTTTATTATTTTGTTTAATGCATGCACAGGTGATGGGACCCTTGCATCACTCTCTCCTGCTTCTGCCACAGAAGAAGATACATCTCTAAACAGCAGTGCATCCACATCCGCTGGCTGTAAGGAATTCTGTGATCTTTTGTCAAATTAACTTAAGCTAACTGTTTAGGCAACACTCTACCTGAAAACATATGGCCACATTTTATGTCTATATAGAAATACTTGATGAAAGTTGAACTTGTCTTCTCTTAAAAATCCTATATTTAAAATGGTCACAACTTATCTTTCTGTCATTTATAACTGATTTATAACCCTAATCCTCTAGTTATTGTTAATTGATTTTTTGTGACGCCATATCTATTACAAACTTAACAACAAAATGCATTCAATTTAATGTTATCCAAATAACCTATTCTTCTTTTTTAATTACATCTGCAAAGACCAGAAAAAGAAAATCTAAAACGGAGGCAACTCTGAAGGTCTTTGCCGACAAGATCACCAGTGCCTTCAAAAAACAAAGAAAACGACCTCCTGCTGAAAATGCACGAAGCTCAGCATGAGCATGACCGCAGAATGTTCATCATGTTTTCACAGCTCATGGAGAGATCAAGCCATCCTCCACAGCCACCCCACTACCAGGCACCAATGTAGTCCTCTCAACTGTACAACCCAAGACATCCTCCTTCTCACCATCCCTCACCAGCCACTGCCCTTCAACAATGCCCATCCACATCAGTCACGCACTCAGTCTTTTTTCCAGACACCGGCAAACACACAAGATCAGCATGCTTTCAGCCTCCAGGATCATCCTCCACCCTTTCCGCCTCAAGATGAAGATTAAATCTAGACCAGATTTAATAAGTACTGAACAGTTATAAAGTGTCAGTTTTGCACAATGTTAACGTTAAAGTGATTGCAATGCAAAGTTATTTGAATGTATTGGTGTGAGACTGTGCTGGTTTCTTGCACTCAGAATTCATATCTTGATCTGTATCTCCTGAGACAATCAAGGCCACCAGTTTTGCTTAGATGCAATTTATTATTTTTCATTAGGAAGCACTACTCTAAATTTACATGTGAGCAGATGTCTCATTATCATTCAGGTTAAATGGCACATGCACCTTGTAATAAGTGTTATTGGTGAAAAATATGGCAACAATACATTTGTTACTGTATAGTTGTATTTTCTTAATACCCTATGAAGCACTTTTTGTACTGTTGAAAAAGTTGTCTTCCTGTTTATGTAGCAGTTGTTTGGTAGTGTTAAAATATGTGGGCAACAATTTCACAACTATTGACACACTATTGTCTAATAAGTGTAAAAGCAACACAAAAAGAATAGGATTCGTTTTATTTTATTTCCTTTTATCTTATAAATTCTTAAAGCAGCTGTGATAACAAGTAAACAATAAACAATAAAAATAGTGTGTTGATTTATGGTTCAGCGTTGGCTATTAAAAAGTTGAGTCAGTGCTTCTCTGACTCTTGTTGGCTGCACATCTGCCAAGGCCCCTCCTTCAGCCATTCTCTCAACATTAGGAACTGCTCCACCAGGTTCTTCATAGGCCTCACCGTGCATTTCACACACGTTGTGGAGAGTGCAGCATGCACTTATGACCGTGGGGATGATGGAGATGTTCACATCCAAGTGTTTACCAAGGCACCTTCACCGGCCTTTCAGCCGCCTGAACGCACACTCGACAGTCATCCTGGCTCTGCTGTGGCGCTCACTGAAGTACCTCTGCTCAGCTGTCAAGGTTTCTGTGTCAGAATATCCTTTTAAGAGCCAGGTTCTGAGAGGACAAGCAGGGTCACCAAGCAGCAGGATGGGCACTTGAACACGTGCATGATGTCTTCAGTGTCCTTAAGTACACAGATAAAAGTAATATTTAGGACACAATGCATATATCATCAATAATAAAGCATAGGTTTTATACAGCACTTTTTGAGATACTCATAAATACTTCATATTACATCATTCACTCACACTGTACTCTGTGGTGGTGAGGTCTTTGGTGAAACAGCTGCTGTGGGATGGACATCACTAGATTGCTACACTCACCAGAGGAAAAAGCTCCCCTCTCTCTGCCAGTGAGTAGATGTGGGAATTTTGGAGAACCCTGGCATCGTGGACACTTCCTGGCCATCCAGCATTTATGTTGGTAAAGCTGTTGGAAGACAGTAATTTATTCCTAAATATCATGGAAGATTTAACATATGGCAGTGTTGTACTTGATATATATGGCTGGACTAAACTTGTGAGAACTTGAGAAAAATATTTTGGGGCCTTTAAAGTTCACACCGGAGATCACATACAAGTTGCATTTAATTAGAAATGTGAATGACCTCGCAAAAAAATCGGAATCCGAGTTGAGCATTAAGCCCTGCAGTGTGAACCTGGCCTTTGTCATTTTTCAGCAAAATACATGTATGGACCCAAAAAATTGAACTTTTTTATAGGTAACTATCGACTCCAAATGGTCTGATTCATGCTCATAAATAGGTCCCACACGTTGATTTTGGACTGTGGCACTTTTTTACATTTTATCGCACTCACCTCTGAATGTCCTAGAGACAAACGTCTTTTTGCATTGTGAAACACTAATCAGATTACATTTGTCTGTAAAGCAATAATGTAACAAATTACTGTTGATAACACCAGTATTCACATTACAGTTACTAATCAAAATGATCTAAAATTATCAAATGTGTGGTTCGATCGGGATCAGTGTGCTATTACTTTTCTCTATGATTATTTTTGGATAAATTTTGAGATTATAATGGGTGTGAATTGCATAGAATGTTCGTGTCAGATTGGGTGACATCATTGATTAGAGTGGTAGAAGTTGTGATTGATGATTTTTTCCACAGTTGTAGACAAGCTTGTTCTGTCTCTCACAATGTGCTCATCAAAGCAGAGAGACTTACAGAATTTAAATTGTGAGCCTCTCAGTGTGGTCACGTATCTCTCTGCTCCTTACTGACTGTAATACAAGGCTCTTTGGGTTGAAAACCAACCTTGCACCATCAGTGCAGCACTTGGCCTCTGCCCCGGTGTCCCAGCTCTTGTCTCTGCTCACCGTGACACAAATGTGCTCCATAACCTGTGATCTTTCATTTATGATGGTTAAGACTACACAAATATAAATGTTGCATCATTGTAATATATAACATACTCCCTCTTTAATGTTATAATATGGTAATAAAATGTGATGAACCATTGCGTAATATAACGCAGTACAGCAAAACAAACAAGAATAGAAAAAACTGATATAGTAAAAAGTTGAAAACTTACAGTGTTTTGTCATCTGCACAAGCTGCTACTGGATGCCGCCTGGTGCACAGCCATCGTGCTTTTATGATAGGCCATTTTCATTTTACAAAGCTGACAAACAACTGAATCGCTTCCTTTTACAGTAAAAAAGTCCCATACCTTAGAACTATGAGTTTGTTTTGTGCATTGATCAGATGTGTCGCCCCAGCCCTAGTTTTTACTAAACTTAACCAGTCCCCCCCCCTTAGTGATGGATTGTCAACTATACTTATCTCTTGATGCCTGGAACTGTTGACTGCATCCAGAATGGGTTTATGCTGTACAGACCACTCCTGCTTCATAATACAAGAATTGTCTATACGGCAGTAGCCCATTCTAGACATTCCCTGGAGCACAGGAGTCAAAGTCCAAAAATCCAAATATTCCCAAACCTGTTTACTTACCTGTGGACATCCTTGAACTGTTAAGTGCTATCCAGAATGGATTAATGCCATACACACCAATCCAGCTTGATAAGACAAGAGTAGTCCATGGGGCGTGAACCCCTTCTGGACAGTCCCTGGAGCACTGGGGCCAGAGTCCAAAAAGTGAAACATTCCCTAACCCATTGATTCCCAACCTGGGGTCTGGGCCCCCCTCAGGGGGGCATCAGAGATTTCAGGGGGTCCACAGAGCTTTGTCTGTTCTGAGGTCAAAAGTGTATTTGTGCATAATAACATTAAAAAATCCCAATAATACATCCAATTGGATCGTCAAAATGATGTCTAAACACGGACAATAGGAGCAAAAACCTTCAACCGGTTTTTTTTGTGAGCAAATGTTTGCATGTGTGCAGGCAGGGGTTGTGGATGGGGGCCTGGCTTGTCTCCGACACAAGCAGGGGGGGCTTCAAGGAAAAAAGGTTGGGAACCACTGCCCTAACCTATTTCACTTACCTGTGGACACCCTCAAACTGTTGACTTTTCACTTACCTGCGGACACCATGGAGCTGTTGAATGCATCCAGAATGGGTGTATGCAGCCCAGACTACTGCTGTGTAAGAAAGCAGAAGTAAACTGGTCCGCACTGACAAATTCTGGACAATGACTTCTGAGTGCTGTATCCTCAGGAGCTTGCTGGACCATCCATGACACCACCTGCTGGACAAAAAAAGAGAAAAATTTGTTTGAAAGGTACCTCCAATCAACTCCAAACGGCCTGAAACATGCTCCTTATTGATTTCTGGAGGGTCAATTTTGGCATGAACACTGTCATTTTTCAGCAAAATACATGTATGGACCCCAAAAATTAAACGTTTTTATAGGTACCTATTGACTCCAAATGGTCTGATTCATGCTCCTAAATAGGTCCCATATGTTGATTTTGGACTGTGGCACTTAGTACATTTTTTACATTTTATCGCATTACACTCTGAATGTCCTAGAGACAAAAGTCTTTTTGCATTGTGAAACACTAATCAGATTATATTTGTCTGTAAAGCAATAATGTAATGCATTACTGTTAATAACACCAGTATTCACATTACAGTTACTAATCAAAATGATCTAAAATGATCAAAACGTGTGGTTCGATCGGGATCAGTGTGCTATTACTTTTCTCTATGATCATTTTTGGAGAAATTCTGAGATTATAATGGGTGTGTATTGCATAAAATGTTCTTGTCAGAGTGGGTGACATCATCAGAGTGGGAGAAGTTGTCTGAAATTGTCTGAAACTTTTCTCTTTCCACGCTCCTCCCGACCACAAATTACACTCTACACACATGATTTTTTCTATAGTTGTAGACAAGGTTGTTCTTTCTCTCACAATGTGCTCATCAAAGCAGAGAGACTTACAGAATTTAAATTGTGAGCCTCTCAGTGCGGTCACGTGTCTCTCTGCTCCTCATTGACTCTAATACAAAGATTTTCTGAGAGAAGCAGAAGGGGCCCATGTTTAAAACATGCACCTGTCTCCAAAATAGTTACTATAGAAACACCAAGATCATATCAAAGTGTTCAGGAAGTCCTTACGACGCCCACGGTCTGCTGTTTTTTCTGATAGGAGCTACCGTTTTGTCAGAATAAGCCCAAATGTGGGACCAGCGCAGAGGGAGAAAATCACCCTTTTTCTCCACGTTTCTGTCTGTCTGACTAGGGTGCCTGTGTCGTCACTGGCAACCACCTCAAGTTGCCATGGCAACCCCTGAGCCTGAGGCCAGAGCCCCTGTCTCCCATACATTCATGTCAAGGCTCTGTCAAACACAACAACACACCAAACACACTCCTCTACCACACACATGCCAACACACACAAACAGACAGGTAACTTTATGTGATCACAGTTACAGATAGATACACACACACAAACACACATGCGCATGTATGCACGCACTTCTCTCTCCCACACACAACATAGGTAACTTTATGTGATTACAGTTACACACACACACACACACACACACACAGGTGACTTAATATGATTACAGCTCCTCAATATCAGCGCTCAGTGACAGATGATCATGTGTCTGTCTGATTAAGTGCCGTTTTTTTTTTTTAACCTGGAACTTCTTTCTGGCATAAAATAGAGTCATGAGAGTTTGATGAGAGTTTGATTGCTACCTTCTGGGGGATAGAGGGTATCCATGCCAGCCCCTGTTAACCCCTCGGCAATGACGCTGACTTTTTCCTGGGCACTCCAGGACGCAGGAGGGGGCTGTAGTCCAAGCAGACGGATCGCCATCTTTACTAATTGTTCACTTGCATCTGTACTAGAGCTGGGCGATAAAACGATAATGATATAATATAATGTTTTAAGTTGCACTTGTATGGGTTTTTTTTTGGAGGAACACACTCTGTATTTGAATCTCCTGAATTTTGCCTGTCTTTTTTTCAGTTTTTGCTCTGCCTCAACCTTTCCTGCCCTGGTTGCCTTTCATGATGTTTTTATGTTTCATTTTATCCAGCTGGATTGCACCTAAATGAAAATCACATTATATTCAATAAACCACTTTTTCACTTGCATGTTACGAATTGACGTGCAGTCCAACGTTAAAGTCAAGTGTAGAGTAGCGTTTAATACGAGGCTTATATGTTTATTTTATTTGTTTATATTTATACTTGTTCATTCATAGTTACATTTACAGTTACAGTGATTGTCGACCAGCAGATAAACTATGTTTAAAATAGTAGCTATGTGTAAGCTTGCTGGTGATGAATCAGGACATCATCGTGTCCTTACCACTTCTCGACAGCAGTTTGTATGTTGCTGACACGCACAGATAGCGATAAATTGATTCTTGTTGACATGCTCGTAACAGGCCAACCTGAAGCTACAGCCTCCGTGAAGTTACACAAGGGAGTAACTTCAAACACATTGACTCAAGCAGCAATTTCCTCCCAATCTCTTTCTCTCTGTTTTGCTGCTGCAGCGGTGTTGCTCTTTTTACAGAATACAGGCTCATAGCCCTTATAAGCTTCTAAAAGGACCTCCAGTTCAACACGAGTGAAGTAACTTGCTCTTTTTTTCCCTCGGTTGCCGCCATGGTGAATCAAGGGATCGAAGCTCCATTGATGATGGCTTTTTGTAGCTGTCGTGCACGTGCTTAAAGGGATATTCTGGCATAAATATAACCCATGGTCTAACACACCATTACACGGAGTAGAACACTCCCTCGAGAGATGAAGTTTGCAGACCGCAAAATTCTTTAGTTTTAGCGACTTCAGCAGAGACCGCACGATAGCAAAACACTGCTGTCTATTTCTCCACAAGCTAACCACGGTCTAAAAAGCCACTCATAGCCACAGATAATGCTCAGAACAACACCAAAAGTCAACAACAGTACAAATAGGGTCCCAGCACATAAAATAAGCTGTCAAACATCTGCTAGCTTTGCCTGGTTTCTACTAAAAGAGATGAAAACTGAACTCACCCAGCACCTTGCTAGTTGTGGGGAAAGCCCTGATGAGTTGATTATCGAATGCATCAGTGTTACTGAGTGTTGACAGGGACATGAACAGAGTTGAGTTGCTCTATCACAGTCACCAAAGCATGCATGTATTTTTTAAACTAAGCCTCACTTGACTCCTTACTTTTCTACTGCATGCAGTAATCAACTTGTCAGGGCTTTCGCCACAACTAGCAGGCCATGCCATGTCCTTCACATGTTGGAGAAAACTAACAAAACAGACCAAGTCCAGAAAGTCATACTTTCATTTGGACTCAATGACAAAAAGAGTAGCCATAGAGAGCAGATCAAATATCAATTGGACGCCATCTTCAAAGTAGCCAAAGAAAAGTTTCCAAAAGCTTTGATCGTTATGCCACTGATCAATTTCTCAAAAATATTTACAAACACTTTCCAAAATTATCTGGGGCAGATTTTCAAATCGTACGTGACAATGTACACTGGTCTCCAGAATCTGCAGAAACAAATGCTAACTCTCTGGAGAATTTCTTTTAGAGTTTAACACAATGACAAGAGAGTGGAGACAGATATCCAGTGGCAAAATGATGCCATTAAAAACAGTAGCAAAAGACAGCAAAAAATGAGCAGAACAAGGAATCCCATGTAATTGTTAATGTTGATGTCGCTGCTCAAAATGTTGAGTGCATTACAAATAAAATGTGTCATGCTTTTATTATTAGAACTGTCAGGCACCATTTTACGTGAGCAAACAGGTTTTGTGGACTGTTACCAATAAAGAAAAAGGACATTGTGTAATATTTGGCATTATTAGCACTGTTCTTGCCAATAAACCCTTTGCACTTTTATTTTTGTATAGTCATTTCTAGAGCTTTAAATAAATAAGCTTTTTGCACTGAAAAGTTTTTTATTTCAGCAGGCCTTTAATTAGTGTATTGAATTGTTTTATTCATTGTATTTTTTTGTCTGTTATTGTTGTATTTATTTTATTGTAAAGCACTTTGTGATTTAAACAAATGCCATGCGTAACGGGGAGGAAATCCGATCTGTGCGGAATGGAGGCATCACCAAGCTCTGTGGCCTGGCCGTGGTCAGCGAGCGTCTCTCTTTTTCTCTTTTCTTCTGAATTCTCTGAGATGAGACATGTTGAATATATACTCACTATATGATGCCGAGGCTGTTTGTGGCAGAGAGAGATGTGAACTTGTTAGTTTGCATCACAATTTCAGCTGTGTTCATTCAGTCAGGTTGAGTTTCCATTACGCGTGCCAACCGCCTTTGATCGGACATCAGATGTGACGGGACAATCAATATAGATTTAAATTTACGTGCTGATTCAGATTCATACATTCATACATGATTCATACATTGAATAGTGTTTTGTTTTTATTTATTTTTTATTTTAAGAATGAATCCTCCGATCCCCTTTGCCTACGGGCCAGAGTAAATGATGCGCCTCTGTCACGTTCGGTTTTCATGCTTTTATTTTGAAGAGCACTGTTCTTCTTCTACGACTACCTGTTATTGTTGACGCTAGACTTCCTTCTCCCGTCTCCAGGTAACAACATGCTCTCTTTGCTCCAGAGTTGGTAAAACATGCAGTTGAACTATTTACTTGTCTTATTCTGTGTAGAAACCTGTGAGAGGTTATTTTATTGTGGTTTGCTTCGTTTTTGTGTCGTTTGTATGTCGCGTGCCATGTACGGACTGTCACTGTGAGGTGTGTGTGGAAGATGGGCTGCTAGCAAGCAGAGTTGAAACTTAGTGCCCTTGGAAGCAGAAGGAGGTAGGAGGAGACTAACGGTGTATTTATTGTAAAAAGAGTGGTTCACTGTATTTAAAAAAGAGGGAAACTGTCATTGTTTTTACTTAAATAAGAGCTGCAACTTATAATTGTTTAAAAAGCTAATTTCATGTCAAAAGTCTTTAAGTTTACTAAAATAATTTGTATTAAGTTTAAAAAATGGATATATGATTTCTATGTATTATTTGTGCAAATATGGTACTATGGCATTTGTATTTTTGTCCATTTTATAGTTTTCACAGTGTCAAGGTGCCAGTGGTAAAAAGGAGGAGAGAATTGAAGCTGCACCAGTCAAAGCTATCTGCATCTCCTGTGGTTAATCCAAGTGGGCCACTACACCACTAACACAGTGTACTATACAGTACAAATACCTGCAGCACCTATTGCACTCCAAATACTCTTCCAAACCATACATTATAGTATGAACAATATCATAATGTTTACTCAGTAGTACAGTCTGCAAAAGTATGATTCAAGTATAGTAATTTTTCACCTGGGCAACCATAAGGACTCATTGCAGTTAGGGAATTTGTTCTTGGTTTGAAAGTCCAAATAAAGAGCAAGTGGAAAAAAGCTAGACTTGGGTTAGGGGTTAGGGTTAGTCAAGAGTCACGAGTTTCTCAGGTGTCACTGTTTAAACCAAGAATTGTGAGGCCATACCTATATACTGTATAGACTGGAGATAAGTGGAGCACACTGCTTTGGACACATGACTGGCTGTGCCAAAGTCTCCTTCACCCTGTAGGTTTGCCTCACTGGGTCCACCAGCATTATGCTATGTGGCTTTAGGTCTGCATGATATCAAGCTGTGGGTCTTCCTCACCGTCTGTGGCTGGTACCCCTTCTCCAGTGTCCTCATGGTCCTCCTCCACGCGAGGAGGATGCAAGGAGCTTGCTGCTGCTTTTGCTGCTGGCATCCTGGTGGGGATGGTCTCATGGAGACACCAGAGCTTGAATGTTGATGTAGCCGGAGGTTGTTTCCCTCCCGGCCACTATATGGCACTGTGCCAACTTGCCAGGCACGCTGATCACTGGGCGGTACCGTGCGCACTGTTATATACAGGTGTGTGGGCATACCTGACTCTCTTTTCTGCTCCCATCTCCGGTGGTGGCTGTGGTCTGGCGTGGCAGAGCCCTTTTGTTTGGCGTGGCCGCCGTCGAGGCGCACAATATCCTCTATACAGGTAATGCACTCTGCCATTTCTCCCTTTCACATGTGTGCGTAATGGGCATATTGGTGATGCAATCTCCACTCTTGTAGCGTGTAGCACGGCTGACTGCTGGGGCCATGGGAGACAGATTGCTCCACTGGAAGCCCAATGGGTCCGGTTACTTGTCCGTTTGGTAGGTCGATGTTGTCTGCCTGCCCATTGAGTCTGCCACTCAGTTCCCAGCTTTTTTTTTTTTTTTTTTTTTTTTTTTTTGTGGGTTTTTGCGCCGCTTAATTTTTTTTTTTTTAATTTAAAGTGATATGAACAAAAGGACAGAAAACAACAGCAGCAAACAAAAACAAAACAGAACAAAACAAAACATCAAAAAAACAGCAAACAGACCAACAAACAACAGCGACATCTCTGGTTGTGTGTGTGTGTGTGTGTGTGTGTGCGCGTGTGCGTGTGCATGTATGGCACATGTGTATTGGTAGTTACCATATTACAGAGATCAGTGGTGATAGTCATGATAATAGTGATGATGATATTTGTAAAGTTTGACAATAATAAAAAAAAAGAAAAAAAAAAAAGAATGATGTTTATCAAGTTTCATAGTAATAATAATGATCATAATTGTAACTGAGTAAATAGATAATAGACATAAGAGGGAGAAAAGGGGAGAAAAAAAAATTAGTTATAACAATACTGATAATATCCATATTATACAATAGTATATTATCAACTATACTAATAATGATATTAATAGTAACAATAATGATATGAATACTAATACAATGATATAAATAGTGATATTAACAATAATAATTATTATTATAATGGTAATAGTGATGGATAATGAGGAGGGGGGATCTAAAAGACAAATCTTATGATAATCTTCTCTCTCTATTCCTTCCTTCCGTTTCTTGCCCCCGGCCCCTAGCAGCCTGCAGCCCCCAACACCCCCGACCCGACCCAGCCCAACCCCTCCACACCCACTCCGACTGCCCACGAGTGCTTGTGGCACAGCACCTTTCCCTATATCTGTATGTATCTAATCTTTTCGACATTTTTATTGTTAATGTTATTATTATTATTCCCCCCCCCCCCCCCCTATATAATTCTACCTGTGGTGCATTAAAATCATAGTGTGTGTGATGCATTAAAAGCAAGGTGGGGGTGGTGGTGTGTTATGACCAATGGTTTTCCCCCCTTCCCTTTCCTAAGCTGATGTGTTGTGCATTTAAAAAAAGGGTGTGCCACATGGAGAGTTGTACAAGACAGAGACTTAAAGTAGGGGGAGAGGAGGGGAGGGGGGGGGGGGGGGGGGGGCTAGGAGACCACAGGCCATGGCCACGCAAGCCTGATCCTTCCTCCTCCTGTGTATATAGTTTAAAAAAAGAAAAAAAAAAAAAAAAAAGGGGGGGGGGGGGGGGGGATTTTAATTAATATAAATAAATAATAATAATAATTATAGATAGATAAAAATAGTAAAAACAATAGGTGTAGTGAAAGCAAACCAAAACATAAGTGGTCAGCGAAAATAAATTATAATATGGATGGTCAGAAAGGGACAATACAAGTGAAGACGATAATGACAATAACCACAATAATATAATAATAGTGGAGGTATGTGAGTAATAGCCATAATAATAACAATACTAATGACTTTGATAATAACAATAATAATAATAATAATAATAACAACTATAATACTAATGGCAATAAAAATAACAACATAAAATAAGAATATATAAATATAATGATAATAATGGTAGTCTTATTTTTTATTATCATTATCTTTACCATCATCAGTGCCAGCATATTATGTGTTAGTTAGAAGTGAGGTACATGTCTATATATCTGTTAGTGGTCATGGAGAAAATATTTTTATTAATTTGAATCCAGAAGTCGGGGTTGGGGTTGTGGGGGAGGGACAGATCTCTTGCCCATTTTTCTATTGGGAGTGTTATAGAAGTTTCAAATTGTGAAATAAGTTTATAAAGTTTTGAGATAATTTTTTGTGAATTAGTTATTTTCATATTCATTTCTTCAGTTAATAGTGGGGGCTCGCATTTTGAAAATTTCAAGGGGGCGCTATTTCGCCATTTTGCGTCGACCATGTGCGTTGACCCTATCAGACATCAATTTTTCAGAATGCGGTCGCCTGTGCAAAATTTGGTGAGTTTTCGAGTTTGGAAAAGGGGCCAAATTGGGGCCCAAAGACGCGTCAGAATAATAATAATAGAAAACAGCGCAATTACAATAGCGCCTTCGCCAGACGACTTGCCAGTCGTCGCTCGGGCCCTAATTATTGATTTTAGCTGATGGTAATGGAGGAACTGGTCTCTCCCAACCCCGTACTTCTGGATTAATGCATTGAGTGATGTGAACTGGTTGTTGTCAAAAAGGTGGTGGAGGTGAGTGATTCCCTTTAGTTTCCATGTTGAATAGTGAATAGTATTGTTGTGTAACTGAAAGTCTGGATTGTGCCAAATCGGGGTATATCTACATGGTGCTAACGGTGACTTAGTGATTTGGTGAGTCTTTCACCAGGCTGTCAGAGTTGATGAAATTGTGATGTTGTTCTTGTAGTAGTCCAATTTCTTGATTGATGCGGGTAGGAATGGAAGATCTGAAAGTGAGGTGGTTTTGCACTGGTTTTGTTCTATGTCTAGCCATGAGTTATTGTAGTTGTCGGTTTTAATCCATTTGTACAGATATTGCAATTGGTTTGACAGAAAGTATATGAAAAAGTTGGGTGCGTCAAGGCCACCGTGCGATTTTGTATTCTGTATTGTAGACATTGAAATTCTTGCTTTTTTGTTTTTCCAGTAGAATTGAGTTGTTAGTGTGCTAAGTGTCTGGAACCATTTATCGGTGGGTGTGATAGGAAGTAATGAGAACAGGTAAGTAATCTGAGGTAGGATTTTCATTTTGACTGTTGCGATGCGTCCAATGAGAGTGAGTGGTAAATTTTTCCAGCGTTTGAAATCGTCTTCTATGTTTTTTAGCAGAGGGGTGTAATTAAGATTGAATAACTCTGACAGCCTGGAGGAAATGTTAATGCCTAAATATCTAATATTGCCAGTGTGAAGTGGGAGAGTATGGTCTTGGGCTGCAGAATCCCATGCGTCGGTAGACAGTGGCAGGAGAGTTGATTTGTTCCAGTTTATTGTATAATGTGAGATAGTGGAGAAGTCTGTAATAACCTTGAATGTTGCTTGTGATGACTTGTGAGGGTTTTGAAGGTATAACAATAGGTCATCTGCATAAAGGCTAATTTTGTGTTCTGTACCACTGTCCTGGATTCCTTGGATTTTATTGTTTTGACGTATTGCTGCAGCGAGTGGTTCGATAAATATTGCAAATAAAGATGGAGAGAGTGGGCATCCTTGCCTGGTTCCCTGGTGTAGTGTGAAGCATGGTGATTTTATTCCATTTGTGCCTATTGTTGCTCTTGGTGAAGTGTAAAGTGTTCTTATCCAATGGATGAACGACTCTCCGAAACCAAACCTGCGAAGTGTGCTGAATAAAAAGGACAAGTTTACTTTGTCGAATGCTTTTTCGGCATCTAATGATAGAACTATGGCTTTGTCTTGTTTATGTTGTGATATGTTAATTAAATTGAAGAGTCTGCGGATATCATCTGACGCGTGTCTATTTTTAATGAAGTCGGTTTGGTCGGGGTGAATTAGTAGTGGAGTAACTGTTTCTATTCTTGTTGCCAGCGTTTTTGCAATGATTTTTAAGTCTGTATTAATCAGTGAAAGGGGGCGATAGCTTGCAGGGTCAGATGGGTCCTTATTTGGTTTTAAAAGAAGTGTCATTGCTGCTGTATTCATATGGGTAGGTATGGTGGAGGTAGTTTTGATTTCTATGGTTACTTTATGAAATAGGGGTGATAGTATATTCCAGAAGTGTTTATAGAATTCTGCAAGGAGTCCATCCGGTCCAGGTGATTTATTGTTTGGCATTTTGTTTAATGCTTTGTATAATTCTTCAAGGGTAATTGGTGCATCGAGGCAGTTGGTTAGTTCTATTGGAAGTGTTGGAAGGTCCAGTTTATTTAAAAAAGAGTCTATTTCTGATTGGTCAGGTTCATGATTTGAAGCATAAAGGTTGCTGTAAAATTGCTAAAAGACGTTATTTATTTATTGTGGATTATGGGTAATTGTTCCTGCTGCATTAACTATGGACGGGATAATTGTCTTGTTTGCGTTTAAGTAGATTAGCCAGATATTTACTTGATTTATTGCTGTACTGGAAGTTTTCGTATTTAAGCTGTTGTAAAAGGAATTGTGTTTTCTTGTGTATAATGGTTTCTAGTTCTGACTTCAGGTGGGTTAGTTCTTGTTGTATCTGTTCACTGGGGTTATTGATAAGTTGGCAGGTGAGTTGTTTAATTTTTGTCTCTACTGTTATTTCCTGTTCTTGTTGCTTTTTTTTCTTGTGTGATGAGTATGATATAATTATTCCGGTTAAGACACTTTTTCCTGTTTCCCATAGGAGTGATGGAGAAATTTCTGGAGTGTCGTTCATCTCCAAGAATGATGCCCACTCTCTCTTGATTAGTGAGGTGAAATCTGGATCGTCTAGAAGTGAGGTGTTGAGGCGCCATCTTGTAGGAGACTTGATGTTGATGTCCAGTTTTATTGATAAAGAGACTGGTGCGTGATTGCTGATTATGATTGGATGAATTGTATTTTCTTGGATATGTTGGGTGAATGACTTGCTAATGAGAAAAAAATCAATTCTGGAGAAGGACTGGTGAAGGGGAGAAAAATATGAATATTCTCTGGACGACGGATTTCTCATTCTCCAACTATCACCAAGTCCGAAGTCTGTCATATATTGCTTTATTATTTCAGTGGAGTGCCAGGTTCTTGAATTACCAGGGGTACTAGAACGGTCTATTGTTGGATTGATAACAGAGTTGAAATCTCCAGCTATTATAATGTTTGTTGAGTTGCACAGTAAAGAGAAGAAATTATGGAAAAATGATGGGTCATCTGTGTTGGGGCCATAGATATTAGCGAACGTAAAAGTTGACTGGTTAATGGATGCATTAATAAATGATAAATCTACCCTCTGGATCAACAATGGATGAATTATGAATAAATGAGATATTTTTATTGACTAAGACTGAGACTCCTCTTTGTTTACTGTTGAGTGTGGATGAAAAAATGTTATCAAATTGTTTAAATTTCAGGCTTTGCAATTCAGATTTTGAAAGGTGGGTTTCCTGTAGAAAACACATGTCAGCCTTTAATTTAATGAGATGATTAATAATTTTGATCCTTTTAGCCTGTGTGCGGAAGCCACGTACATTCCATGTTACTATGTTAAGTGTATGCATGGTTGTGTATTAGGTATGTCTAGTTGTAGATGAAATGTGTGTGTGTGTGTGTGTGTGTGTGTGTGTGTGCGCGCACGTGTGTGTGTGTGGGTGTGGGTGTGGGGACAACATAATAAAACAAGCAAGCAACAGCACAAGGAACGGAGAGAGAGAGAGCATAGAAGAAAACAAAAACAAACAAGAAGAGGAGAAAAAAAAAAGTGCAGTTCTGCTTAGGGTGCATGTATTACATTGGTTTGAGACGTAAGTGCGGTATACAGGGCTTCAATGTTGCATGATTGGGGGGGGGGCTTGAAATGCTACACTGTGTGTGTGTGTGTGTGTGTGTGTGTAATAGGGTGCGAGTGTGAGAGTAGAAGAGAGGAGGTGAGGAGGTGATATTTAGAGCATTTTGAATATTGTTATGGGGGTGGATTAAAAAAAAAGCCAGGGGGTAATGTCCTTATCTCTGTACAATTGCCCATCAATGTATAATTTGTCAACTGATATGATCGCTTTCCTACCTTCTTTCATCATTTGCTTGCGGATGGGGAAGAGTTGTTTGCGGCGTTGGTTGACTTCTGGTGGGTACTGGTCATTGAGTCCATAGTCCGTTCCTTTTAGTTGTCTGCCTTGTCGTTGTACCAGTTCTTTGTGCTTGTAGTGTTCAAATTTGGCGACGATGGGGCGGGGTCAGGTGGGGTTGGAGAGTTTTTTTCCGAGACGGTGGACGCGGTGAAATGTGATGTTGTTGACGGCTTCCAGGGGCAGTTTAAGTTGTTTGGTCATGAATCAGTTCCCAGCTGATTATTGTCATGTGTACTTTTAGGCTGCCATGTGATTGAGCCGCGGCCTGTTAGGCTCTCACTCTCCCCTGGGGCCTCATTACATTGCAAAGTTGTATGTATAAGTCTATTTCCCCAAAATATTAGCTTTAATTAAATTGTTTAATTTACTAAATAAGAGGTTTGTGTGCCTTGTTCCAGAGGTGGAGGCAATTTGTTTGGCCCGCTATCGGCCACCACTCCCTGGATCTTCGCTGCTGTTTTGGCTCCCGTCTTTTGGACAATTGTGGCGACACCTGTTTTAAATGATTTCGTATTAATTTGTTTTCATTGGTTCCCTTAATGTGTGCCAAGTGCAACATTTATTTAGTTTATATTCTGTTTGTTAGAAATTAATTTAGTTATTTGTATTTCTTTGGATTTGGTTTCTTTTGTTTTGTTTTGTTATTTCATTTAAATATTTGTTTGCCCACACCAGTCTGTGTAGCACATATGGCATGTTTTTTTTTACTAATGCTCCTCTTTGTCATTGGTCAGGTGCTGTGGGCCAAAGGTGGCAGTCCAATCCCTGGTGGCGGTGTTTTCTTCACGATTTTCTTTTGCTGTGTGTGAGTGTGCAGTGTCATGGGTGGTTAGTTTCAGAACCCCGTCCCCTTTTTGGTTTCCCCCTGCCGCATGGTAAACCCCAGCCCTGTCCTCATCCTCATTCCCTGCCTATGTGCTAATTTTATGGTATTATTGTGTTGGGCTGGTGTGTGACACTTTAATTTTGTGTCTATATGTTTTGATAAATTCCTTTCATTAAATAAAATTCTTTTTCCTTAATTGAAAACCGTCTCTTACCCGTGGTATAATGAGAACCTGTGTGACCTTACTCCTTTAAAATACAGAAAAACACTTATATTAGGATTTCCTGGGGGTGGAATTCCCCCGGGTGGCGTTGTCGCAACCAAACAAACCCGATCCACCTCACCACGCCACATTCACAAGGGTGTCGACTAGGGGTTGCATGACTTTAGATTTTTTAAAGTCCACTCTAATGTGATCAAAGCCGAGTCGACGTTTACTAGTTGCTGATGAGGTCATTCATAGTTTTCCCCATCATAAAAAAAATCACAGGAAGAGGGAATGCTTTGTAACAGCCTGTATTCACTGACAACAGCATGCACAGAAATCAGAAATCACACAGAACATCAGGTTTATCAACAACAAGCTGTTAATCAGCTTTAAGTAAAGATGCACCAAAAATTCAGTAACTGAACATTTTCGGCCGAAAATGGCCAAAAAATGCATTTTTGACTGAAAGACTTTTAACACAAACAAACAAGATGTTGTAATGACGCAAGCAAAAACCTGCCGAACATGCCGACATTGGTGTCAATGAGTACTGGAGTCCAGGCACCGATCTGATACCATGTGTATCTGTTTACCAGTTAGCTCCATTAGTGCGGCTTCAGTCCAACTCTGGAGTGGTCTGTTTATAAAAACAATGAAATGAGCAGCACTACAAATAACCCGCGTACATGTGTACAGTGTACGTGCGCCTCTGTTGTTAAAGTTTAATGTTACTTCTCAGAGTTTTCTTTTTACAATCGGGAGTCATGTAAACATACTCACAGACTTTTTCATCTGCGGTGCAATGATTACCGGCTCTCCATCCACTTTGATAGTCCGAAAAGTTGTTCAAAATCCTGCTCGAGTCTAGCTTTTTTCCCTCTTACTGGCTCTCTCTCACTGTCATCCACCTCCTCAACTTCTGTGCGTCTGGACCAGTTACAGTTGTGTACCAATTTTCATCTTCCTACTCCAAAAGAACCCCTATGGGGAGGGGTGTTTGAAAATTTCAAGGTGGCGCTATTGAGGCATTTGGCGACGTCCCTATCAGATGTAGGAGCTTGCCATTCTTGACCTGTTTATCAAATTTCATGAGGATACAAGTTCGTTAAAGCCATCAAATAGCCAAACATAATTTCATGGCGATGGAACGACAGTCACTACGCCACCATACGGATGCCATTACTCGTATATTCACAGCATTTATAATGTAGCTTCACCAACTTGATAGAAATGTTTTCGAAGTGGAATGAAGTTGATGGGGTCAACTATGTGGCATCAGTACATGTTAAAGATCTTTTACATCTTACAGATTTTTACATTTTACTTATATTACAGATTTTTGCCCATCCGGGGTGAGGGATCCCTCCTCTCTTGCTCACCCTGAGGTTTCTCCAAACTCCCAAGGGTTTTCTTGGGAGTTTTTCCTCAGTCGATGTGAGGGTCTATAGGGCAGAGGATGTTGTCATAATACTGTGTAAAGCCCTTTGAGACAAACTGTTTGTAAAAACGGGCTATACAAATAAAATTGCCTTGCCTTGCCATTACCAGAGCTGAATCCTGAAGATCACAAAGCTGAGATTCTAAGGACTCCAAAGAGGCCAAATGGTCAGATATTGTAGTAGCTAACAGTGTCCGGTAGAGTTTATTCTTTCTTGAAGCAATTTTCACCAACCAGACATTGCGTCACCAAGCAGGTTTCTTCATTGATCTGAAAACCAGTTTTAATTAAACAAACTACATCAAATCAAAGCGTAAAGTATTACCTTTGCAGCAACTGTTGAGTTTATTAGGTGGAAATGCCTCAGATTGAGGAGGCTGGGGGAACCTGCAAGGACTGTAGCCTCTGCATGGGGGGCGCCTGCTCTACCCACTACGCCACATGGCGCCCCAGCCTTACTATTTTTGAGAGTAATGTGTAATGTGTAATATTGCTTTTTTTGAGTAAGGCGCCCCAACACTGCTGACCACCTAAAGTTAAAAATAAAGTTGGCCATGGACTCATGGTGCTGCTGCTGAGACTTGACTGTCGACGGAGAATCGCAATCTCTGTCTTTGCCTTGCGTGTTGCTGTCCCTTCAGACTTAAAGTTGCTCTTGTTTATTATCTTCACTGCACATTTCCTACAGGTGGATCTCTCAAAGGCCAGTCTCACCTCTCCACACACACCTGTGCCTATGCGTCGAGTCAGCATATATTTCTGGCAGGAGACCTGCAAGTATTTCGGAGGGATGTTCCTGACAAGTTCCACGAAAGACAAGGCCTGGTCCACATGGAGGATGATGGATGTTCTCCAAAGTACATTCTCCCTCTGCTATAGTTTTTAAATTGTTGCGCCTTAGCAAATAGACAATCGCAGCAGGGAGATCACGAAATTTACTTTTTGAATTTAATACAAAGCCTTTTGTTGAATGCCAGTGAAGAATTTCACTGTTGTCCCATTTTAAACTTACGTTGAGATCGCGCAGACGAACTAAAGTCTCGTATACCTGTAAACCAACTGTGTCCATTACCTGCTCATCTATCCCTACACTCATACATCTCTGTCCTAGTGAGTTGTGAGTTGAAACTTTCCCCCCCATCGGATTTCTACGGTCTCAGATCTATCAGTGGATGTCGATCCATTCTATATTATGTGTTTATATGTAATGTGAATTTAAACTTTTCCTGATTCTTTTATCACAGCTGTATTTACCACAGAAGCTGTAGGTAGACACACAAGAATTCAAACCTCATTGCTTGACATGCTGGAATTGACTTCTCTTCTTCCCTCTAGGGGAGAAAATATTTAGAGACATTTATCTATTATTTCTCCATTTATTCTGTCCTGCCGGTGTTAAGATGAGGTTTTATCAAAGTAAAGTAATTAATCAATCTGACTCCATTTACTTAAAGATAACTCTACCATTAAATATTGGTGAGAATTAATAGTTAACCAGTAATTAAGAATATAACTAAGGTCTTTGGGATACAGTATTTGACTAGTCCCTGTCTTAGTTCAGGGATGGCAGATACAGACTTAAACTATTCAGTCACCTTCTCAACATAGAAGAACAGCCCTGACACCTGGGTTGAGATATTCAGAGATTATAGAACAGTGATGTACAGTAAGTGAGCAAACTATAGCCAATAGCAAAAATACTTGAGAAACAGATATTGCAACACACTCGATGTGTGGGAGCTCTGGTAAGCAGATCAACTCAAAGGTTGGGTCCTTGCTCTTTCCCTTTAATATCCAACCAGAACAAAGACACTTTTAAATCACATGTCAATAGGAATTTGCATGGAGACACCAATCACATCTGGAGACCTTTGATCATCAGGGGGTATTTCACAGGACAATGACTTCACACACTGAGACCATCAGACATGTAGCATTTCAAGGGGAAGTCAGGTGGACAGGAGGTGATAATGAGACACTAACCAAAAGGCATAATACAAAGTAGTTTCTCCCAGTCTGGGGGAAACTTCCATTGTTTCAGGGATGAGAGTTCAAGGTGGTGTTGAACTGTCTCACAGAGGCCAAAGCTGTTATGATCAGATTTGCTGGTAGATCACAGCAGAATGGTAAATAAAGGCTAGTTTCACACGTCCACCTGCTATTGTGCAATTGTAAATACACAATCTTCCAAGCTTTGTTGACTTTAAACACACAGTAACACATGGATTGATTCAAATTCACAGAGGCTTATTCCCATTTACTTGTAATTGTCTTTCATGCTTTTCCTACCAAGAAATTGCATTAGATTGATCACAAAATATGAAAAATTTAATTATGCAAAAATTATGAACATTGACAATCTGTGAGTAGGAATGTTGTGTCGGGCTTTTTTGGCCTGTTTGTGTGTGTGTGTGTGAGTATGTGAAAGAGAGAGAGATAAAGAGACGCATTACAATTTACCAAGGAGAGAAGCAATGGGGAGTGGGGTTGCTGTGTCGGGGCTTCGTCCCGGCTTCCTCCCGGCTTCCGTCCTCCAGCTGCTGGAGTTCCTGGGTTTCCGGCTGCTGCTCCTCCTCCAGGTGCTGCTCCAACCTCTGGCTCTCCTGAAAGAATGAAGATAGTAAGGCATACTTGAGGTAAATGCTTTGGGAAGAGGAAGTTTAAAAAGAAGCACCTGGTAGGGCTCATGATATCCATTAATTACAGCCATATACTACATGTACAATACCAGAGAAAGTATGTTGCTGCTGCTGAGGCTGCTGCTGAGGCTGGGACACACAGGGGAACTGGGTAGGGTCCAGGGGGCACTGTGATGTGTCCAGTGGCCAGAGGTTTAAAAAAGTTAAATGTCGATGCCTTTGCTGTCGGCAGTGCGAAGTGCATGGGCCATCAACCGTCCGCGGATCTGGAGTCAATCATGCCAATGTGGCCTAATGGTTGAAGAGTGGCAGAGGGTTAGGAACCCGTCCCCTCAGCTGAGGGACGAGAGTTGCACAGTCCTTCCCTCCAGCCTCCACCCCCCCCCCCCAGTCCCATGATTACCAATTAGTCTTTCTTTTTTTTTTTCTTTTTCTTTGAAACCTCCTCGTCCTTCTCTGCCACCTCCTCTCTGTGTGAACTCAGCTCTGCGAGTTGCAAATGATACTTTGATGGGTTTGCCATTGAACTCCTTGCCATCAAACCGGTTAATAGCTGCTTAACCAAGTACCAAGAAGGGTTAGGGTTAGGGGGGGTTAGGCGCTGGGGTTTTCCTCCTCCAATTCCTCAATCTCAGGAACGTCCCCCATTGTGTGTTGTTGTCCCGTAGCTTGTACTGTCTCACGTTGTGCTTGTGGCACCTCCTCTGTTTGCTGTTTTTATAAAGATTTACATGCCACTGGCCTTGTAAATCTGAACATAAAAAACGTAAAGTGCAAAAAACCGCGTTACTATAAGGGTTAGGCGAAGGGTCAGAACCCCGTCCCCTCAGCCGAGGGTTGGGAAAGGCTCGGTCCTTCCCTCCCTCCGACCTCCATCTCCCCCCGGTCCCAAGAAGACCAATTAGGTCTTTGGGGTCTCGAATCCCAGGTCTGTTGGCGGTTGCAACCCTTCTCCCATAATGGACCAGCTGCCAGTCATCCTGTTTGGCATAAGCCATTGATGGTGGCTGTTTTTAATTTTTTATATATTTAAAATGAAATCAAAATTAAATGTTTTTTTTTAATACAAAGTAAAAATAAAAAATAATAAAAATAAAAATCTCCCTAATTTATATATTGTTTTCTCTTTTTTGTCTCTTCTTTTTAAACTAAATGAAAAAAGTGTGTCTCGCGCGACGTTTCGTCACGTCCGTGACTTCTTCAGGCTTGGCACACTCTAATAAACTAGCTTCCAGGCACCAGAGCAGGTTATCCCTATGATGGCTGAATCAAAAGTGAGCAGGTCTGTATGTTCCCCTCCTTTTATACCCTTGTTTTCGCCTATTTTTAGGGTTAGGGTTAGGTTAACAGAGTTTTGCCACCTATGGCCCCCTTTGGAATGTGGGTATAAAAGTTTGAATAACTTTTGATAGGAAGGTCGTAGAGACTTGAAACCTTAACGCACCCCCCCGTTGTCGGTGCGAGCTTCCGGTCCGGAGATACGCCCCTTTTTGGGTACAAAGTGCGTGTATCTCGGGAACGGAAGGTCGCACAGAGATGATACACATATGGGCGTGTTCAGCGTGGTCGAATTATGTTCGACGGACGTTGGTTCCAAGTCTCTAGGACGTACGGTTCTCGCGATATTTGGCGTCAAAGTTTTCCCATAGAAATGCATTGATGCGATAAAATGTGCCACGGGCCAAAGTCAAGTTGTGGGACCTACTTAGGAGACCATTTGGAGTCGATAGGTACCTATAAAAAAAGTTGATTTTTTTCTGCCCCCATACATGTATTGGCAGCACTCGACTGCAGATCTCCATTTGAGAGTGGGTGCCCCCACAGCAGCTCCTCAACCGCCAGCTCAAACTGGTAAGTCTTCCAGCATTGGAGAAATCCCCCCTTCCCAGCATGGGTGCTGTAGGTATCTCTCAGTTTCTGCACAAGGAACCCCAAGATCTCCCTTATGACAGAGAGGAGACCTTTGTCCTCCTCATTATCGCGGAAGGGTAGGACCAAGGACTCTTGTTGGAGAAGGTAGGCCAAAGCAGGTAAGTTAAACATCATATTTGGCATGATGATGAAGGGCAGGCCGTCCTTTTTGTCAAAGTAGATGACTGCCTCGAATCTCAACCTTAGTTGCCCAAACATCTGAGCAGCTAATTCTTCGATGTGGAGTATGTATTCCTCCGCTCTCTTTTTCATGTTCCTGTCGGTCAGTGGGTGCATCAGCCCCATTGTTGTCAGGCAACCAGAGACAGGGTGCTTGTACATGCACTTTCCATGCCGATGGGGTGCATCGACATAGAATTGTGCAAACCTGATTTTTTTGACAGTCAGTAGATTTTGCAGCTTCTTTGAGAAGTCCGCATGTTGTCCATCAGTATTTGAGGCATAATTCACAGCCTCATGGATGGAGAGGGCAGAGTAGTACACCCCGTTATCTCCTCCTAAACTCTCCATTGCCATCCTAGACCACAGTAGGTGTGTTTTGCTGTCAACAGATGTCATTGTTGTCGCAACATGCACAGAGATGGACTTCACATAGGTCATGTCAACAAGAGACCCTGCTGAAAATCCCTCTGGATCTTTTTGACCAAATTTGGTCAGTGTAAGTAAGACCTGCAGGGAAGTCTTTTCATTGGCCTTTGCTATACTGTCATCTAGCAGGTCCAAGATGAACAGCTGGTCCTGCTTCAGCACATTCCAATTGCTGATGTCGTGCCAGCTGTTTTTGCGCAGGGTTGCATGCTGCACATCGTCAGGCCCCAGTTTCTTGAGGAAATCCTTGAAGTGCCCCCAAATGTCCTTCAGCAGGCTACATGTTTACTCATAAGCAAAGAGGGTCAGGGTCTTCCCTATTTTGTCAGTCAGGTTTTTTGGAAGGACTGTCAGGTTAACAAAGAAACCTCCATCGACAACCCCATGTATGTTCCCATACATTGCACCAGGCAGTCATGCCCTCTACGAGACATCTTTTCAATGTCTAGGTGTTTTTTCAGTAAATGATAGTGTTTTGTTACAGTTTTAGGGGTAGGCTCCCTGAGGTGCATGTAATGCAAGGGAGCTGTAATGCAGCTCAGGGTATTCAGTTCAATACAAACCCCATCAACATCATATGAAAAGTCCAATTCTGTCAGGGGATTGTCAAATGACGTAGAGTGGAAAGGTAAGTGAATATCTTCACTATGGAGGAAGTTGTCCATTCCTTTGCTTTCTTCAAAAGCTTCCAACAAGGTGGTGCCATTCATCTCCCCCACCTCTGGCACAGACGGTAGGTCGCCAGGCTCTTTTCCTGTGTCTTGGCCAGCCATTTTTGGAGAACTCTTTATGCAACTGTCTGTTTGAGCAGTACTTCTTTTGTGTGTCAGTGCTCTGTGTGACAGTGTTAGTGAGAGTGTGAACTAAAGCTGGAAATCTATAAGAATGAATTTAAACCAGTGGAGAATGAATGTGTATGCTAGAGAGTATGTTGAAAAATGAGATCTATTAGTACTTGTTTGTGTCAGTGCTCTGTGCGATAGTGTTAGTGAGAATGTGAAGTAATGCTCTAAGTCTATCAGAATGAATTTAAACCAGTGGAGAATGAATGTGTATGCTAGAGAGTATGTTGAAAAATGAGATCTATTAGTACTTGTTTGTGTCAGTGCTCTGTGCGATAGTGTTAGTGAGAATGTGAAGTAATGCTCTAAGTCTATCAGAATGAATTTAAACCAGTGGAGAATGAATGTGTATGCTAGAGAGTATGTTGAAAAATGAGATCTATTAGTACTTGTTTGTGTCAGTGCTCTGTGCGATAGTGTTAGTGAGAATGTGAAGTAATGCTCTAAGTCTATCAGAATGAATTTAAACCAGTGGAGAATGAATGTGTATGCTAGAGAGTATGTTGAAAAATGAGATATTAGTACTTGTGTCAGTGCTCTGTGCGATAGTGTTAGTGAGAATGTGAAGTAATGCTCTAAGTCTATCAGAATGAACCAGTGGAGAATGAATGTGTATGCTAGAGAGTATGTTGAAAAATGAGATGTATAGTGTAAGGGTAATATGTAAGGTGGATGTATTTGTACTGATGAATTATAGAGATATCCTTTTATATGAAATGAGTAGAAATTTTTACTGACTACTTTTATGTTTAATCAAATTGCTTTTATTATTAACAGTTACTGTTTTTTAAATGTGAACAGTAAAATAAACTTTTATAAACAAGAAAGAACATTAATAAACAAACAGAAAAAACTCAAGGAGCTACGGCTCCTCAGGGGCGGTTTCCCACCCTTCATCCTCCTCATCATGGGGTTGGGAGGGCGTCCTGTATCGCTCCTCTTCCTCCTCCTCCTCATCGTCCCCCTCTGCACCTGGTCCTCCTGACTCTCTAGGTCTCCTGGGTTGCCCAAAAAGGACCCGGGGGTTACATGATACATCGGGACGGCGGGGTGTTGCTGGCAGGCGTCCCCGGCCCCCAATGCGTCCCTGTGGCAACCTCCATCTCCTGTCACCTCGCAGAGTTAGGGTCAGGGGGGCAAGGTGGGGGTCCACACCCCTCTCCCTTATTCGGGCCCGCCTCCTTGCCTCAATGGCCCTGGCAATAATCCCATCAATTGTTTCCTGGGGGTCAGGGTCAGGGGGGTGGGAGGTTGAGGGAAGTTCCGCCGAGTCCCCCCCCCCACCGGAAGCTCCTTCTCTGACCTCCATGGGTGTGGAGGACTCGGCGGAATCCTCCCTCTCCCTTTCCTGGCCTAACATCTCCTCTTCCTCCTCCTCGTCCAGCCAGCGTTCAGCCATGTCAATCTACAAAATAAAAAGTAAGTAGTTCTATTTATTATCATGTAAAAAAATATTTTGTATAATACAAACTTAAAGTCTTACCTCTTGGATCCTTCCAGTTAGGAATGACGTTTGGTCGCCGCTTCACTATTTATAGGGTGAGATGTTTAAGTATATTCAAAAATAAAATAATCTTACAAACTTAGAAGTTAGGACTTAGAACTTAGGATAAGAACAAAGAGCTTCTTCTCTCGATGACTGCACATCACCTTGGGCAACCCCGGCACTGGAGAAGGGCTGGAGATTGTCCAGGTTCCCAATAACAGTCCTGATGATGTCCTCCATTTCCTCATTTCCTCTAATCACCTCCTGTCCACAATAGTAAAAACTTCTTTTACTCTTAAAAAAAAATGTTCATGTTGTTTTGTGGTCACTCACCTTTACAAACACTCCAAAGAAGAGCTCAGAGCTGAGTTCCTGCACTCTCTTTGACACTGTCTTCTTGTTATTACAATGTCATTCCTGTTTTTGGGTTAGGGTTAGGCAATAATGTGGTTGGTTAGGGTTAGGGTTAGGGGGTTAGGGGGGTTAGGGTTGGGGTTGGGGTTGGGGTTAAAGGTTATTTGGTGAATTTTATAAAAAAAAAAAAAAAAAAAAAAGGTTAAAAAAAATAAAATTAAAAAAATAATGAAGATAAAATTAATAATAGAAAAAAATTAATAAAAAAGAAATATTTAAGAAATGAGATATATGTAATTGGGGATGGGGGTTAAGATTAGGGAAAAGGGGTTAGGTTGGGGGGTGAAGGATAAAAGAGAGGAGTGGGGATTGGGGTTAAGTTTAGGAGAGGGGGGAGGTGAGGGTTAAGATTAGGGTAAAGGGTGGGATCGGGAATAAAAAATAAAAATAAAATAATAAGAGGGGGATGGGTTGGGGTTAGGGAAGGTGGGGTTCAGGGGTCAAGAGGAAAAAAAAAAGGGGGGGGAGAGGGTTAAGGTTAGGCTTAGGGAAGGAGGGAGGAAAATGGGGAGGTTATGATAAAGGAACTGAAAAGTAATAAAAAAAGAAAAATAAAAAAATTAATAATCAATTAATTGGTCCGAGGCAGAGATGGTGGCGTGGTCGTGAGGTGGAAGGGAAGGGGAGGGGGAGAGAGAGAGGGGTTGAAGCGGAGACAGGTGGAGGGGATGGAGAAGGGGGGGTACAAAGCAAGGCGTCATCCAGTATGTGTGAGTTAGTAGAGGGGGTGAAGGAAGAAGGATGGGGAGGATGAGAGGAGCAGGATAGAGCAGATGCTGATGAGGGGGATAGAGAGACTGAATCATAGAGTAAGGCATTGTTTAGCATGTGGGAGGTTGTCTGTGTGTTGTTTATGTCCGGGGAGAGGAGGCCGGACAGCTTACCTTCCTCCGGTGTTACGAGAGAGGGCTCAGAATGGGTTTTATTATGGTCATGGTTAACCTTGTTGAACCCTTTCATCATATTAGCCGATTCTCTGGCAGATTGGGTTCTTGAGCCTTTGGTTGGCAGAGGCTGTCCGGCCTGTCTCTTTTGGGTCTCGTCTGCATCTGTTTGAAAAGAAGAGGAGAATGTTATTTTGTTTTGGGTGGAAGTGACAGGGGCTGATGGAGTCTTTTCTGGGTTGGGTTGTGGGTATTTCCAGGGTGGCGGAAGAGTCAATGTGTTGGTGATTGAGGGTTTGATGGGGCCTCTTCGGGTGGTTGTAGCGTTGAAGGACTTGGTGGAGTTCTCCCTGGGTTCGTAGACGAGGTGGGATGGAGGGAGTGAGGTGAGGGTGGGTCTTACCTTGGCCAAGGTGTGTGTGGGAGTAGTTTGAGTCTCCACTGGGGTCTGTTGAATTGTGGTTGAATGGACCAGTTGAGGAGGAGGTTTAGTTAAGGTAGCCAGTTTGGATGAGGGGGGAGATTGTTCTTCAGAGATGCTGGGTAGGGTCTTGCTGATGGATCTTTTCTGTTGTTTGACGGAGTGGTCTTGTGATTGTGGAGTTGTTGGGGTGGTCGGGGTGGTTGAACTGGTCCGGAAGAGCTGCTGGACTGTTTGCAGAGTTTCTGCTGTAAGCCTCGTCTTGTAGCGTTTTCTAGCCCATCCCATGGCTATGTTAAGGGCTAGATGGCTGAGGGAGGATGTATCTGTGGTGTCAATCGTGTTGGAATAATGTTCGTGTAAAATAGCAATGATGTTGAGCATCCATTGCGTAGTAGTGTCCTGTATTCTATTGTGTGTGTCTATTGTAGGTGTGGATGGTTTTATAAAGTCTGTGATGCGGGTGATCTGTCGGAGCATGCCTGGTGGAAATGAGCCGGTGACTAATGCAATGATGATCTGTTTATGATGAACAGCCTGGATAAGCTTGAAGTATTGTTTACTTAGTTGTTTCGTTTCTGAGTCAGGTGGGTGAGTGAGTGATGAGGTGGTTATGGGGTGTTAGGGTTAGGGTTAGGGGGTTAGGGTTAGGAATTAGGGTTAGAACCCTGCTCCCTGGGTCACGCCCTGGAGCAGGTGAATGCACGGTCCATCAAAGCGGTGCCCAGCAGAGACCCCCCAGCTCCACCACTATAAACTTAGTTTAGTTTTTCTTTAAACATTATTTAGTTTAGTTTTTTCAAAAACCTTATTTAGTTTAGATAATAAACACATTTAGTTTATTTTTTAGAAATATTATTTAGTTTTTTATAGAACTTAGTTTAGTTTTTTTATTTCATCACCCTAAGGTGATGGGTTTTCAAAAAATTAGACCTGTGGCCTTCCATGATCAGCATGCGTAACGTTTCGGCATGTATGAGCCTTCCTCAGACGCGCTGATCATTTAATAAAGTGAGCTTAGCCTGCTTGGCCTAAGCCCCTTTTGTTCCCTTAGGCATTTCACTTTCACACTCCCTCTTTTTTACCTTATTCCTGCCCTGCCTTTTCTTTTAAGGTAAGTATTTCCTTTTCAGATAATGTTTGTTTTCCAAGTTGGTTTTTATTTTACAGGTAAGTATTTAGTTTCCAGGTAAGTATTTATTTTTCAGGTTTGTTTTTCAGGTAAGTATTTGTTTTCAGGTAAGTATTTATTTCGTAGGTTTGTTTTCAGGTAAGTATTATTTTGCAGGTAAGTATTTTATTTTGGTTGAATACTGTTTGTTTTGTGTTTTGCGTCCTTCCTTTCCTATTCTTTCTTCACCTCCTTCCCATTCCACTTCTGTTTTTCCTTTTTGTTCCTTCCCTTTCCTTCCTCTAATTTCTCCTCTCCTTCTCTTTTGTCTCCCCTTGCCTTCTCCTTCTCTTTACTGCACTTAACATAAGCGTCTCTTCCCATCGTCTATCGGACTTTTATTTGGACTTTTATTTGGCTTCTTATTTATTTGGGTTATTTACTTGGACTTTAAAGACTTCCGGTTAGCTTAGTTAGTGGGGCTTAGATTAGGTTTAAGGGGTTAGGGGGCATAGGATTGGGATTGAATAGTTAGGCTTAGGGTTAGGATAGGATCAGTGGTACTCCAGAATTAGGCTAGGTTAGGATGATTTAGAATAGAATAGAATTGGGGGGTTGGGGGGGGGGGGGGTTAGGGTTAGGGTTAGGTGAAGTGAGTATGTACTCAGAGTCTCCCCCAGGTTGACCATCGCCAACGAGGTTTGTGTAGGAGGCAGAGGCAGGGCACTGGCCAGCGTAGGTTAGTTCCATCTCCCACTTGTTCTCATGTGCCATATTAGAGTAGAAAAGAAGAAGGAAGGTCAGAGAGGTGGATGGGGGAGGGGGGGCACGGCAGACCAGAGCCAAAAAGGAGTATTTGTATAAAATTAGTTTTATTTCTATCTATAAATAATGGTGGTATATAGATGAGACTAAAAGAAAAAAAGAAAATAAAAATAAAAAAGTGAGTATAGATCGAAGAAGAAGGTTTTAGGTATTTAAGTTGTGTCGGAGGTTAAGTTGTATTTAGTTAAATTTTTGACTTTTATTTTTTTGATTTTTATAGTTTTGAATTACAAGTGAGCCTTGAACCAAGCAGGGTCTCATCCATCCTATCATGATTCCCTTCATGTGGTCCGCACCAGTGAAGGCCAATCATTTCAGTTTAAAGAGTACTCTGTCTAGTGTCAGAGATCGTCCCGTTTTCTCCGTACTCTCCTCTCAAGACTCAACCAGACGCACCTTTTCAACCTGAATCCCTCATGACAGGTAGAACACCCGCATGGGGGAATGTGGTGGGCGCAAGGAAGAGTACATTGAAAGTCGTGAGAAGGGAAGGTGGGTCTCTTTACCGACTGTATGGCAGACATCTCTGTGTGGCACGAAGGCACCGCTGCCTGCGAGGCCCCAACTGCGGGAAACAGCGGGTGCGTTTTCCGATTAGTCTGGAGAGTCTGCAAAGTTTTCAGCTCACACTGGGACATATCATCAGTTGTGTGCCTTGAGGTCTCAGAGTGTTTCGACCACTTATCACAAGACACTCTCACCCAAGGAGGGTCCCGCCGAAGGTGCGCCTTCTTCGGGGCATGTCCCAGGCTAAACTACTCTACACTAGCCACTTGGTTTTTGAGATCTTGGGTTTTGGAAAGTTTTCAGCAGAAAGGTAAGTTTTTAAAGTTTTTGGAGATTAGAATAAGACGATTTTGTGTTTTTTAATTGGTTTAGAGGTTTTTTGAAGTTAGGAGAAGTAATTTTTAAGTTTAAGTTTTTTCAAAGTGGAAAAAAGAGAGTATATCAGAGCCTAGGTCCGGTGCGTCCACGGCTCAGTCTCTAAGTCAGGCTGAAGGACGGAGATTTGGAGGAGGATGACAATTTGAAGGATGGCCAATTGGAGTTGCTTTTGGAGAATGAATTCCAGATTCAAGCGTATGTGGTGCAAGAATGTGCTGTTGCATGGGTGAAGCTAATCTTCATAGAAGACTTGGCGACGTTTAAGGTTCTGATGCCGAGAACCACCACTCCCACAGTGCTGCCCTAGAGTCGGTACATGGGGGGCCGCATACGTACCCCTTGACCAACATAGACCACTTCGTTAACACCGTTAGGTATCAACGGTCCAGCCGAGCAAGGTTGTAGATCGCTGTCTCTGCTTCCTTCTGGATTCCGGGTGTTCCTCTCCGGGAATAACCAGGACCAGCCACGTCAAAGCGGTGCCTTCCTGGCTACCCCAGAGGTCTGAAGGATCAAGGCCAGCCGAGACTCGCTCTGCCTCCTTGATCCCCAGGGAACTCAGGATCAGGGAAAACAGCTCTCTGTGTCCCATACACCGCACAACCTCAGAGAGTGGTGAACAAGTGAAAATAAATACAGTCTTTATTAGGGACTCATTGCTCTCTAGGATCTTCTCTTCTCTTCTTCATTGTCGTCTTCAGTTGATCTTCAATCTTCTTCTTCAGTCTTCTTCATCTTCTGTTCTTCTTTGTTCTTCAGCTTCTTGTTCTTGAATCTTCAGTTCTTCTTGTTTTGTCCTATGTCCTATCTGTCGGTAGGTTATGGTTTGACCGATCCCCTTGGGTTAGGGTGGAAAACGGGACTATTTGGAAACTCTGCCCTAAAAATGACATCACAATAGGTAAGTTCCTCCCTTGTGTAGGGATTGGCCGATAAGGTTTTGAATCTGAGTCATGTGACTCCGCCCCTTAAGGTTGTATGTGTTTATAGTGTTAGTAAAGGCTATTCAATGTTAAGTTTATTATTTATAAACTTTTTAATTTAATGAAAAGTAACGTTATTTTAGTGTGTCTGTAGGGATTGTGTTTGTTAAGGGCTGAAATTACATTTATAAGTTGTTAATAACTGTGTCAGTACCCTGACTAAGGGAGGTGGGTAGGAGACTGCTGTGTTGGTAACCCTATTGTCTGTCAAGCATGCCTCTTGTGGGCGGTGTTAAAAAAGAGAATCTGGCCAATTCTCCTGCATTCCTGCATGGAATGCCCAAATGTTCAAAGAATAAACTTGTTACTTTATCTACATATGTAGATAATGATTGTTTAAAAAGAAAAAAGGTGGGAATGTGTAATTCTATGTCCTTTTAGGTTGTTTAGGAAAGGGTTAAGTTTTAGGTATTTGGGTGAGTGGAGGTTATGTTTAGTGTAAAATATTAGGGTAAGGGATCTTTTAAAAAAAATAGGGGGTGTCTAGGTTTAGGCATTGGGATGGGAATCTTATGTTTAGGTATTAGAAAGGGTTGGTTAAGTTTAGGTAAAAGGGGTTGGGTAGGGTTGGTTAAGTTTAGGGACAAAAATAACGGGTAAGCCAAAGGTTGGGGTGGAGTTTAGGTGTTTGTGTGAAATGGAGGTTATGTTTAGGGTAAAGTTCCAGGTTAGGGTATCTGTATGAAAGGGTGTCTAGGTTTAGGCAATGGGATGGGAATCTTATGTTTAGGTATTGAATAGGGATGGTTAGGGTTAGGTAAAGGGGGTTGGGTTTAGGGTTAGGGTTAGGGTTGGGGTTGGGGTTGGGGTTGGAGGTTATTGGATGAATTTCTGTTGCACAGGCCTGCTGATCTGTGGAACCAAAATCTCAATAGTGGTTATATTTAGGGGGGGATGAGGGTGGATAAATAAATAAAAAAAAATAAAATAAAGTCAAAGGAGAAGAAATCATAAAAAAAATGAGAAAAAAAAAGTAAAAAAGGAATAAATTCAAATCAAAATTAAAAAAAGGCCAGAGGTGGGATTTGAACCCTGGTCTGCAGGGTGGCAGGCCAGGGTAGTAACACTAGGCTATGGTACAGATGAGGTTACTTTGGTGGGGAAGAAAGAGGAGGCTGGAAAAGAAAAAAAAAGGGGAAAAAAGGGAAAAAAAAAAAGAAGAGCAGGGAGCAGGGATTGAACCTAGGTCTACTGCATGGTAAGCAGGGGTGTAGACCACTCAGCCATTGCTGCTGTGAATGAGAATTGGTGGTTGGTTATTGTAGAGGAGGTTGGAGGGAGAAAAAAA